>JAHBCN010024731.1:0-11682 GCA_019359885.1 Listronotus oregonensis | reverse complement strand
AAATCGTATACCTTCGCGCAATCTCGGGTATGCGATTGTAAAGCTACTTTAATGCAGATTTAGTTGGCTAATCTTTTGAAGAAAAATGGTAAAGCGATCAAATCAAAGCTCACTGCTAACTGAAGACAATGAAGAGCAAGACAGGCATCAAATTCAGAATATTATCGTTACGCATGAAACAGAGGTAAGCACAAAGTGCTTGAATGGTTTGACAAGATGACGTAATTGAGGTTTTATATTAAGTATAAGAAACTGTCTGTCTGTATGAATTTTAGTCCAACTTACTGGCGGCTAGCGCCACGGATTCCACTTTGGCTTTTACATTGTACGCATGCGTTAAATTTTCGCGGGATGTTTAAATACTTAAACAGCGAAACGTGAATTTATATAACTTGGAAAGTGTTAAACTGTTAAAGCAGTTATGGTTAATGGATGAAAAAAATATGGATTAGATACTTGATTAGAATATAAATAATATAAGAATTAGGGGTGTATGAAACTCTATAAGGGGTATGTTTTAATTTGTATTAGCCCTTCGTTGTGTACAGGGTGTTTTTAATTTGTTGCTCATTATTGGGATTTTGGAAACAGTAAGAAATAGAGGGGTTGTTTAAATTCGGCAAAATTGCGGATTTAAATTTCTATATAGTAAAATACCCTAAAGAATTTTTAAAAATTCCGTTCCAGAAAAATACCGAAAAAACCGTTTCTATTTTTTTTTTCTTGCTTTATTGAAAGATATTAAGAAAAATTTAAAATACTTTCTTATTGCATAAGATATGGCTTGTTAGAATTTTAATCCGACGGTTCGTCTGTATATAGGCTCATCATCATCAACTTTCTTTTAATATAACTTCCGACCTGGATTTTTTTTTACAAACTACAGAGTATTTTTTATTGCCTTTTTGTTTAAATACGAAAATAATTACAAGTGGCGCGTACATAAAAACTATGATAAAAAATGCTCCTAAAACCTGTAAAAAAACCTGAGGCATTGAAAGCATTCTTTAAGCTGATAGCAAAAATATTATATTCCAAAGAGTGTAACATATTTAATGCAATTTTATTAAGTTCTTGACTATCTGGTTTAGTTATTTTATCTTTTTGGTAAATACACGTCTTTTTTTTTCTTAAACAGCCGTCGTTGTTGGGAAATCCTCTTGTTATGGGGTACATTTTTATTTCCCTTACAAATGTCTTTATTTTTTAAATCCCTAAATGCTGTTAAAGTGGCCTTTTTTGCTATCAGAAGACTCGAGGCTGTTCATAGTTTCTAATAATTCAAGTTTAAATTTCTCTATATCTTTTGTAAAATTATCATTTGCATTTACTTTTGATTTAGACAGTGCCTTGATGATTGTTCCTTGGCTAAATGTTTTATTGCAAATTTGCCAAATTATGTGTATTTTTTACCAAATAATAATACAAATCGCACAAATAATATAGATACTCGTATTTTTTACCAAAAAAAAAAATACACAGAAGTCTAATAATTAGCATAATACAAAAATGTTAGGTTAGGTGCAGTTGATGTGAGCTTATGCCCATGCGCACAATGTGAAAGCCAAAGTGGAATCCGTGGCGCCAGCCGCTAGTGTCCAACTTGGGTCAAATGTATTTTCAGTTCTCGCTAGAAACTCGAGAGTAGTAAAAGGTTAAAGTGAGTGGGTAAATACTCAAAAAGTATGCTTATTTATTTATTTATTCACTTGTAAACGGTTCATGCTACTGAAATGAGGTTTCCATATAGATATCGATTGAATACAATGTCCTGTACAATGTTTAAAAACTTTAAATCATTTTTCCATTTTAGGGTAGTTGTAGTACTAACCACAACTACCCTAAAATAGAAAAATAATATGGCAGGTAACAAAAAGTTACCCACTCCCAATATGTATAATAATAATGATATTGCTGTCTTAAAAAACGGGATTTGTCTACTCCAGAAGAAAAAATAAATGTGTTAAATACTGTGTGGGTTCCACAGATAAACTTCAACTTTCCCAGTAGTGGAGACAGAAATTTAAAATTTCAATTTCAGTGGCTGGAAAAGTATAAGTGGCTAGCATATTCTGACACTGAAGATGGCGCTTACTGTAAATATTGTGCTTTATGCCCTCCTACTAATAAATCGGCTGGTGTAGGGAAACAGAAGCTTGGACAACTTGTGGTATCCAAATTTATCACAGAGCTTCTATTGAAAAATTGGCGTTATTGGAGTTAGTTGTCTCAGGTATATCTGAATATGTATATTAGAACCAAAAGTGATCTACCTCTCCATACACCAGTATGAAGAGGTATTAGTTTCAGGATAAAATTAAGTTTTTCGAATATCATCAAAAATATGTTGTTTGGGTCAAAAAAAGTCTAAATCAACAATAAAAAAATATGTTTGTCCGTAGGGGTGTGTATGTCTGTATAAACGAATTCAGAAAAACTAATGAACCGATTTTAACCAAATTTGGCTCAAAAATTATATTCAGCAGTGGCATGAGACCAGTGATTTTTGAATGACATGGTCCGTCGCTAAAGGGGTGAAAGAGGGGGTTAAAAATATTTAAAAAATTCATAACTTAAAAACCACCGCAGGTATTAAAATACGGTTTTCACATTTAGATGTCTTATTTTTTCTACATAATTTTGTTGCTATAAATTTTTTTCTGCGATTTTTAGTTTTAAGTTGCACAATAAGTTAACTGTACTTTGTTTTTCAATACATAACCTACTTTAAGATTTAAGATTATACTATCATTGTTAATAAACTTGTTCGAAAATCTTTGTATAAAATTTTTGAAACATACATTCATCCATTCAAAACCCCCCCCATAAGATCGCTGGCGCTACGCTACTGATTCTAAAGAAGATCTGATTTCGTATATATACCGGGTGTTCCACTAAGAGAGGTAGTCGGCTATATCTCAGAAACTACTAACGGTATAACTATCGGGAAAAAATTTTTTAGATAAAAGTGACCAAGAGAAATTGCTGGAAATTATTTTCAAGTCTGTGGGATGGCCGCTAGGGGGCGTAAGGGTAACAACAAAACATAAAAATATACATTTCTCAAAAAATATCAAATAAAGTGTATCAATAAATGGTACTCTTTTATTCTTTAAAATTTTCTAAACAAAGAAGCTTCAGGTGTAATTTTTGTCAGTTCTAAATTAAAGTGGTGGGGAAGGTTAAAGTTTAATTTAAAAAGTGCTAATAACTCCGGTTTGTTTCCACCGAACTTAGTAAACTTGGTCTCATTTAAAAGTGCATTTTAAGCATTATTTTCAGGTGTATAAACTATTGCACACTCATCTCACAAACGCGCTAGAGGGCATGAAGGTAAAACTAACTTATTTTACGAAATTTTTTGAAAATTTTAAATACAATGATAAATACCCTTTTACATATTTAGATTAAGAAAAAAATCCCAACAAAATAGCGAAAACCGCAATTTAATATCTCTTTTCAAACCGAATATATTAGTAAAAATATAAATACGACATAGAGACGTAACGCATTTAACGACACAATGTTTTCTACCTATACCTAAAGTCCAAAATTTCTGTCAGTGACTCATTTAATACCGGCCACCCAACCGACGAAGCGGCTGAATAAAAATCTAACACTAGTAAATGATTTTTAAGCCTATATATACTTTTCCGCTCAAATAACAGTGAACCGGCCAAAAGTTTTATCGCCACGTTGTCATATTTCGCAAGAATATATTACCAGCCAGCGATCGCACTTAAAATAGCACGCCAATATGTATTGAAATCATTGTTATCGAGAATACAATAAAAGTGGCAACACACATTCCTTAGTTTACAACTTGAAGAGACTTAAAAATAAGCGTATCGACAGGGTTTTCGTGCTGTTCGATTATTTTATTTAATTATTATTGATTATGGACAGATTTTGTAAGTTTAAATTTTAATTGCTATACAGGGTATTTTCTAAATATTATAAATTTCTAATAGTTGTAGTATATAGATATTGCTTTGTGCCAATTTTATAATAGTTTATCTTATTTAGTGTATATAATTGTATATAAAGATTTAGTGTTGTTAAGTGCTTTTAATTCTGTAAATTATGAATATTAACCAACCTTTAACTAGTTATCCGACTACAAAAAAAAACTCAGTTAACGTTAAAAGAACGAATAATGGTTAAAAATGTTTACCATGGGATTCGGGAACGAAATCCAGAACTAACCACTTTGAATGCTGCAGAGATATGTGCAACTTTAACAAAAGTTTTTTCGCGTACGGTATTCAGAGTTTTAAAAGGCAAAAAAATCAATATTAGTAATTATTCGGATACTGGAAAATGCGATTTTTTCGCTATTTTTTTGCACACTTTTTACTTTTCGATTGTTAAACATGAATCAGAAGCTGTTTTTGTGGCTGCCTCTTATAGTATTTAAAAATAATAATAATTGAATTGTTTAATTCCATTTTACGACATATTCCTTTAAATTCTGTCATTTGCACGAAAACATATTTAAAAAACTCATACTATGTTAATATTTAAAAAAAAAACACTTAAAAAGTAAGGAAAAACCTTAATTTTCAATAAAAAGTAGGTAAAACGTTTACGTCCGAATTGAACTCGAAATTTAAAAATGTTGACCTGTTACCAGGTTGTAATGGTTTTCTTTATGACATTTTTATAAGGTATGCGAACCTTGCTTGCTCGACCCGCAATGTTTGATCAAAAATATTCTCGATATGGAAATCCTAAATATGGAACACGAAAGACCCGAAATAGTTATTGGATTCTACAAGCTGATGATCTCAGAGCTTTCGTGTTCCTTATATAGTGGATATTTTTGATGAAGCAATGCGTGTGAATATCGTATTTAATATTGAAATTGCAAGATCGGTGGTGAATTGGCAAGTCGGTGTAACTTGGATTGTCTATCGTTCTGATTTTACATCTTTTTAATTTATGTTAAGACTAAAATTTTATTATTTTTTTCATGTAGCAAAATAAAATCAAGAAGGTAAAATTAAAGTAAAAATGTATTTTTTGGAAAAACGTTGAAAAATCGCCAAAAAACTCAAATTTGTGTTCTATGACCTCAAAATAGGAGGTGTGCAAAATTAAGCAAACAAATTACATTTTTCATTAATCCGAATAATACCAAAATAATATAGGCTTGTTACTAATTTAAAGGGTTGATGAAAATGTGAAAAAATAACTTTTGCTTGTGAAAAATATTTTCATGTTTTGACGAAATTTTATCATTTATTTTCTACGCCACTGGAATTGATTCCCCTGACCCCACACAACCCGGGGCACTCTAAAAGCGAGCGATGCGTCATTGACAGAAATTTTGGAATAGAAGTATAAGCCGATTTCTTTAGGTAAAAATTAAATTTATAAATTTTTACAAATCTAATGGCATACTGCATGGTTTTTACTAATTTTAACCCATTTAACGATATTAGACAACATTAGATAATTGCCAACCTTAAACTGTAATAATCCATTGAGCGTGGTCCTTATCAAGTTAGCTTTGAAAACAAAAGGATGCTGAAATGTCAAAAATCCAACAATTTTTATTTCAAAATATTATTTTTAGTGTTGTGCTATTGTGTTTTTTAAAAATATTATTTTTTGTGTTGTGCTATTGTGTTCTTTAAAAATGCTTTGTTGTTTGAGGATTAAACTCTACATAAGCAAAAACTTTGATAGTGTAAGGGGCTGAGAACATTTCCCGTGGTACGAAAAACGATTTGCTAAACAAGTGAACATTCTGCTGCCGCTGCCGTACCGGCCTCTCTAAGGATATCTCAATACATACAGCCTTGCAGCTATTGTCGCATTTTGCAGACACTCAAAATAAATAGCAATAATATCAACTGCTTCTTCAAGCAATAAAGGCATCTTTTAAAAACACAATAGCACAACACTAAAAATTATATTTTGAAAAAAAATTGTTGGATTTTTGACATTTTAGCATCCTTTTATTTTCAAAGCTAACTTAATAAAGACCACGCTCGATGGATTATTACAGTTATAGATTGGTAATTATCTAATGTTGTATAATATCGTTAAATGGGTTTAAATTAGTAAAAATTACGTAGTATGTCATTAGATTTTTACCTAAAAAAATCGGCCTAGTAGAAAACATCATGTCCTTAAATGCGTTATGTCTCTGTGTAGTATTGTAGTTTTGTTAGGATTTTTTTCTCTATCTAAATATGTAAAAAGGTATATATCATTGTATTTAAATTTTTCAAAAAAATTCGTAAAATAGGTTAGTTTTTACCTTGACGCTCTCTAGCGGCGTTTGTGAGATGAGTGTAGCAATAGTTTATACACTTGAAAATAGTGCTTAAAATGCCCTTCTAAACGAGACTAAGTTCACTAAATTCGGTTAAAGCAATCCGGAGTTATTTGCACTTTCCTAAATTAAACTTTAACCTTCCCCCACCACTTTAATTTAGAACTGACAAAAATTACACCTGAAGCTTCTTTGTTTAGAAAACATTAAAGATAAAAATAGTACCATTTATTGATACACTTTATTTGATATTTTTTTGAGAAATGTATATTTTTGTTTTGACGTTACCCTTACGCCCCCTAGCGGCCATCCCACAGACTTGAAAATAATTTCCAGCAATTTTTCTTGGTCGCTTTGATCTAAAATTTTTTTTCCCGAAAGTTATACTATTAGTAGTTTCTGAGATATAGCCGACTACCTCTCTTAGTGGAACACCCGGTACATAGTATACAGATTAGAAGGAAAGATATAGTTTCTGGCTCCAGAAATCCACGGTTCTTTGAAGCTGCGGCTGCCATAGATGCAATGTGCTTATGCGATTTTAGGTTATTCTCAAGAGAAACGCTATCAAGATTGAAGGATTCTTTTCATAAAATGGACTGGATATTAAAACGTTTTTTCGCTGTTTTAGCTCCTACACTGTTAAATAATAACTATTTATATAACAAGTACATAAATTAGGTCTTTATTAAAGGAATATTTTATGACCCAGCGAGCTTGCGAGCGAGGCTATAAAATGATGAGTCAATAAATCCTGTTTATGTACAAGATACATACATGATTTTATGTACGATTGCCTTTGGATTATATATAGTTAAAGTTAAAAAAATATATAAAACTTTGAGTATACCTGTGTAAGGTTTTACCTTGAGAGGTGATCAAGCAGTTTTCACAGCAGTTACTATAAGATGTAGAAGTTTATTTTTAAAACATAGCAAATTAGTTAACATCAAAAATTTCTGAAAATAGCTAATATCATATAAAAAAATCCAGAACAAAAAATAATATCGAAAGTAAAAATGAAAACATTGGAAGGAATAAAGACGGCTGCAACAGCAGTTAATAAAGACTTTACTACCTGCGAAGTCAAGAACGTTGTATAGTCTGACAAACTTAACTGTAGCAGCGAAAGGAATTTAAACTATTTCGAACGAATATATGTGTGTGTGCCAAGTTTAACTACAAGAAAGCAATAGTACTTACTACTATATACTCAAGTAGTATTTTTTTTTACAATAACAAAATAAAATATTGAAAAAAAGCAAAGAATTAAATGTGGTTGTTATATACTTTAATTTTTATTTAATATCTATTTTGTTTTACTAAGGAATATTATGTTATTAGGTAATTATTTTCCAAAAACCTTATCGATTTTGTCTAAACTGGCAACATCAAACAAAAGGCTTGTCCAGTTGCGAACTAAACGAACCTGGTTGGTGGAGCTTGTCACATGTTTTGTTTCTATGGGGTAAATTTACTTGTGATTGGAAGTGTTTGCGCTGTTTCTGGTTCCTCTCTTGGAATGTCGAATATTTAAACATTCAGTGTCGGAGGTCGAAGGTTTTATCCTTATTTCTAAGTGTTAAATTTGGTGTTGTGTAATTTTGCTTGTTTTGTTGTGTTTTGTTTTTCTACCTTGTATATACATTTTTAGTTCTTATTTGATTTTTAAATAGTATTTCAATAGTATTACTATTGTTTTAAAATGAACAAATTTACTTGCGGAAAGACACTTACTACATGGACAAACAAAAGAAGTAATAGCAAATGTTTATAAGTAAGTAATAATCTAATAAAACAGTAATCAGGTTTTTTCTATTGGGTTTAAAACATTAAATATACGAAAAACAAAGCTTTATAAATGCAGCGGCAACTAAAGTTGGCAAGTCATCTGTTTGCAACATTTTTTTACGAAAAGGGTCTTTATTCGTCTTTATACCATTTTTTACGTCAAAAATATAAAAAAGTATTGTTTTCATTAAGCTGTTAGCAAGTAACAAAGAAAGGGCAAGTATCGATGATTAGGCAACCCGCTTGTCACTAAATAAAGACTGAGTAATATGCTTTATTTCAGAACTAACACTGTTATACACAGAACAAAGCATACAGCTTTCTATAAATTAAATAAAAGCTACTTTTAAATATACTTTTGTCCATTTTATTTTGTTAATAGGGTTTGCGATGAAGAAGCCGCAAGCAATTCTTTAAAATTGCCACTTAAACGTAAGCTTAATCGGGATCTCTATACACCGGAGTTGCCGTATCAACTGTACGAAAAATTAATGAAGAAGATAAGGAACGGTTGGAAAATAATCCCAATAAAATGTTATCCAGTCCTAAAAAAACGACGGCGTCTTTTCTTGTCGAGAAGAATAAAAATTTTAATTTTCAAGTGATAAGACATATGATATATAGGTTTTATCTTAAATTCAAAGTTGTCCCGACAAGTAGAAAATTGTTGCAAAAATTGCGAGAAGATTTAAATGTTTCATATTCTAAGGAAACACTCAGGACGTTACTAATATCAAACGGTTTTTTTTTTGGCGTAAATTTCAAAATAAAAAAAAATTAATGGACTTTATTTTTGGTGACGACCATACATTTAAAATATATTTTAAATAAAACATAAATGTGTACTGTACACATTATTTCATTTAAACAAATTACAAAATATTCCTGAACTTTTGGAAAACCGCAAGCCGGTGTGTTCCTTTTAGGAATGAAGTAAGCCATGTTTGGTTTACAACTTCCTTCCCCTTACCGACGCCGCACTGTCACAGATACGGTTGTCAGACTATACGACCCAACCTTTCGAAGTATAAAAGTTCGTCGTTAGGGAGTAAAGTAGGTATCAATTTGTTGTTGAATATTTAATTAATTTTTAAATAAAATTTTAAAAATTTTTGTTTGACCATTTCTTATTGACAATGACAGTTACTTTATTTTACTGGTACAATAAAGTGCCAATTTATGGACGCAAAATTGTTTTATAAATAGCACTTTATTGGTCAATCGTATATAAAAATATTTACTTACAATTGAAGCGTCTTCTTCTAATACTTTAAATAATTGGTCCCACCAATTTTTTATTTCCGGGGCATTTCTTTCGTATTTGTTTCGTAAATAATTCGTTCACATCTTTTTTAAGGTTAGTTTGCTGTCTGTTTTGCTGTAAAATCAAAATCTTTGGTTAAAATCGACACGTAAAATTTATCATCATAATTTTGATGTGATGATTTCAAATCAAAACACCATGCATAGAAATTATTGGTATTTAGCTAAGTAAATTATTGGTAATTTTATTCTCGTTGGGGATCGTTATTAATCACGTAAGGCTTAAAAGGGCTTGACAAAAATCACGAAATATCACAGGGGAGGGGTTGTAACGCCCCACTCGGACCTAACCTCAAAATTGTACTTCTCTATTCTCCTTCTTAAAACTGTTAAGGAAAATGGAAGATTTTATGGAAATAATTATTATTTTATAAGATAAATTTGATTTCACCTTCATTTAACAAATATTTTTAACAAAAAATAGCACAACAAAAATTTTATTTTTACTTTTAAAAATGTCAACAAAATTGTCTAGTGATTTTAGAAGTTTGTTGGTACACAGGCAACCAAGAAACAATTAAATGCTTCCTTTTCAAATTTAAATCCCGAAAAATAAAAATAATTTAAATTTATAAAGTAGGCCATTTAATTGTTTCGCGAGTTTCTGGGTACCAACATAAAACTGTCAAATCACTAGACAATTTGTTGACATTTTTAAGAGTAAAAATAATATTTTTGTTGTTCTTTTTTTAAAAATATTTGTTAAACAAAGGTGAAATTAAATTTATCTTATAAAATAATAAGTGTTTTTCTATAAAATCTTCCATTTTCTGTAATTAGTTTTAAGAAGGAGGAATTTTAAAAAGTTTAGGGGTATTTTCCATAACACGTGATCCCTGCGGCGTCGAACTGCAAGTCCTGCAATGCAGATTTCTTTTCCCGAAACAGCCAAAAGGCACGCAAACCAACAAAATCACACAAAACCAAAGGTAACTTAAATCGGGAAAGATTTTTGGGAAATTTGCAGCACAAATCCTATAAAGATGGCTTGAATAGTCATCATCATGAATTATCATCCGAAAGTATTTTGATTGGTCAGAACATGTGGCGCCTACAATGTTCTGACCAATCAAAATACTTTCGGATGATCGGATCGGAAATCGGATGCATGAGACTCCGGCTTAAAAGTGTCCGACAAAATTTGATTTCAGATTCGTGATCAGCGCCCCAAAACCCCAGTATACAAAATTTCAATAAAATGGCCTGGGCCCGTAAGTAAAAAATTACCAAAAATTCAATTCTAACTCCATGTAAAATCTAAAAATATCGAAATAAATTTAAGAATAAAATCTATCTACATTTAATTTGCTTACCAATTTGACCACTAGATGACGTTTTTAATCATTTTTATTTAAAACATTTATTTCCCTACGGACATATTACTTTTTCTTACTAAAAATAGCAAAAGAAATATTGGGGCAAGTTAACCCCCAAAATGTTTGAAAAATAATCTTATAAAATGCCAGTGTCACTAAAAACCACAAGACACACTCAGACTTGTCGTCAAGGTAAAAGTTTTGTCAATAAAATATAAGGAATATAAGGTAATTGTCTCGAATGCTGGGGAAGCTAATTGTGACCAATTTTAGTATACAAAAGTTTTTGGGGGCGCTGATCACGAATCTAAGAATTTTCAGTCGAAAACGTCTTGTTCATCATCAAACTTTAAACTCTAACTAATCCCATTTTCACTATTTTCTCCTTTATAAACACCTTTTAAAAACCATATTTTTTCTATTAAATTGTGAGTTTCACTCTCAAACGCCGTGTCCAAATTCTTTTCCTTTTCGAATGGGATTTATCCTATTATTATTGTTTTACTTTTACCATTTCTAAAGGCTTCAGCCCTGGTCTAGAGTTTTAAAAGGGTCCATAAAATATGTGTGCCAAATTAGTATAAAAATCTAGAATTATGTACAAAAGAAAGAAAAATATATGTTAATGAGGTACAGGGTTTTTGTCTATATTTTGAACGTGTTATCTTTAGGAATATTTAAAAAAATTAAATACAAGAGTTTTATAGTTTTATCTGAACGCAAGGATTTGCTAAGAAAAGAAACAAAGATAAACGACAAGTGACAAATGAACATCAACTTCTTATTTTTAATGCAATGCCCTATATATTTTAACCTATTACAATAGAGCAATTTTTTTCTGATTTCAAAAATATGTGTTTGCCTATGTTTGCATAACCGTTTTTGCAATATTTAAATTTTAGAATTGAATTTTTTATTATTTAGACCTCTTGCGTCTTAGCTAGTTACGAAGTGGGCTTTGATAAAATA
>JAHBCN010024730.1:0-11716 GCA_019359885.1 Listronotus oregonensis | reverse complement strand
ACACTGATTTATCAGTGTGTAAGTGGAAACACATGAAATTATTTCGTGGAATTTTGTTATTGCGCAGAATCGGCGGGGCCAACTCTGACAGTTATTTTCATACTGGGCTGGACATTTTTTGATCGAATGTGCCATAGCATTGGGCTTCCATACACCTTTAAACTTCCTTGGTCAGAATTCACCTCTGCAGAATAGTAAGAAACAGTAATATGTGTGCTGACCAAATAGACTATTTTTTAATCTCCTTATTTAAAGTAAAAACTACATTAAAAAATATTTAAATGCAAAGAGCTGATTTGTTGTACTCAGTCTTTTATTTTATTTTGATTTTATTTGTGTGTTAAACCGATCCTTTTAAATACAAGCGCAAAAGACAACAAACTTTTTTTTTGATTGTACTAATAATAAATAAAGTATATTTAGTAAAAAAAGTGATTTGTTTGTTTTTCTTTAAAAATTCAATAAAATGCTTATGATTTCGGTTTCCCATATTTATATTTTTCCTTTCTTCTTTAAAAACTTATGGGTGTAGGTAAAAATTAAAAATATAACAAAACCTCTGCAAGAATAAATAAATTAATCCAATTTTAGTTAAATCAGGTAGCTTATTGGGCAACAAACAACGAACGAACCATTATTACTCTCCCCTATTCGCAGAGGAAAATGTACAGGGAAACAGGATATGGCATCCAGGGACGATGAGCATTCGTATGAATTCGCTAAAAGGAATTCAGAATTAAATTTGTGAAAGGCAGGAGATTGACTTGGCAAAATGTCTGTTCCTGTTTCTCCGGGGCCTTTGGGACCCTTCATTTTTTATATACAGGATAAAAGTAAACGACAATTTGGCCAAGAAAATGCAAATGCAATAACTATTTTATTCTTGACCCTTCTGTTAATTTGCCAGTTGCTTCTGCTCCTGTCTTGCTGTGAAACCACATATCTTCTAAATCAGGGGTCTCCAAACTTTCCAGCCTTAGGGCCATACTGATTACTCCAGTAAGTTCCGAGGGCCAAAACCATATTATCATTGTTGCCGGTGGTAAGAAGTGAAATAGTCCACTGATGAAAAAAAAAAGTCCGAAAAAGTACACCACGTTTAAAAAAGGCTGCAAATCGGACTAAAGTCCGCAAAACGGCAACACTGCATATTATTAATTTTCCTGTCATTATCTGTAATTTCTAGATTAGTCGTAGAGTACGAGCCATGAGGAGTAACGTGACACGACATGGACACAAGCGGAAATAGGTAGTACCTTCTATCGCTAACAGATGGCGCTAATGCACGTACAGAATAATCTCGTTGGTTCGAGAAAGTTCTGGTGTCTTCCACTCACTTCTAGATGGCAGTAATTGGAATATATAAGAAGGCTAGTGGCGCAACCACAAGTCAGTTCCTATGACACTGTTGTTAAATAAAATATTGCATACATCCTTAAAACGTGTTTGTGCGTGTTTAAGTTTAAGACATCTTTATAACAGTATTTTGATTTGAATTGTTGCTTTTGTGTGTGAATTAGTAGTATGGAAAGAAGCGAAAATTGATAGTGAATGCAGAAAATTCAAAGATCAGTGGAACATTCAGTATTTCGTATTGAGTCCAGTAACAAGCGCTATGTTTGATTTGCAATGAAAGCATAGCCGTTCTCAAAGAATGTAACATTAAACGTCATTAAGAAACAAAACATTTTCAAAATTACTCAAAATATACAGGAAGTTTGCGGACAGAAAAATTCGAAGCTATGCAGCGCGGATTGAAATCGCAGCAATCTTCATTTACAAAACTCAAAACTGAACAAGAGGCTGCAACTCGTGCCAGCTTTCGTGTGGCTCTTGAAATTGAAAAACGTGGAAAACCATTTACCGATGGAGAAATGATCAAAGAATGCATAATTGCAGTAGCCGAAGAAATGTGCCCTGAAAAGGTAAATTTATTAAAAACTGTCAGTATGTCAGCAAACACTGTGGCTCGAAGGGTAGAAAACATCGCTGAAAATATATCCTCTCAACTGTTCGACCAAAATGGACATTTTGAGTGGTTTTCTTTGGCCTTGGATGAGTCAACGGATGTGTCAGATACTGCTCAGGTGTTGATTTATATTCGAGGAGTAGATAAAAGCTATGAAGTGCACGAAGAACTTCTTGATATGTATAGTATTCATGGCACAACTACTGGTACAGATATTTTTAAAGGAGTTGAAATGGCCATTAATCAAAAGAACCTTCGATGGAAAAACTTGAAATGTATTACAACTGATGGAGGCAAAAACATGAGTGGGAAAGATAAAGGAGTGGTCGCTCTTGTGTCAAAGGCTGTAGAAAATGACGGTGGTTCAAAACCATTAGTCTTACATTGTATCATTCATCAACAGTCTTTGTGCGGAAAATGTTTGGATATGTCTGACGTTCTGAAACCAGTCATATCAACTGTTAATTTTATCAGATCTTTTGGGCTGAATCACCGACAATTCCGACAATTTATTGAAGAGATTGGAGAAACTGACTTACCTTATCATACTGCCGTACGCTGGCTTAGTTTGGGAAAGTCCTTCAGCGCTTTTTTGAACTTCGAGCAGTGATCGAAATTTTTTTGAATGAAAAGCATCGCCCTCTTACTGAATTACAAAACAACGCATGGCTTGTGGAAGTTAGCATTCTATGTTGATTTGACAAAACATGTGAACGAACTGAATTTGGGATTGCAAGGAGAAAACCAGCATCTTCCTGATTTATACACTAATATCAAATCATTCCGGAAGACATTGAGACTGTTTCAATCACAACTACGAAGTAAATGTTTTTCACATTTTAAAACATGTGAAATATTCAGCCACACTACTGAGACTGAGTTTCCTATCGATTTTGCAATCGAAACTTTAAGTGCTTTGAAGATAAATTTTGATACTCGTTTCTCGGACTTTGATGCCATTGCGAATCAAATTAAGATTTTTCAAAAATCCTTTTGATACTGACATTGAAACCCTAGCCCCGGAACTTCAAATGGAAATGATTGATCTACAATGCAGTGATATAATTAAGAACATAATTTTTCAAAACTCATCTTTGTTGGAATTTTATAAGAGTCTTCCACTGATACAATTTAATAATTTGCATAAATTTGCTCGTGGTCTGTTTTCTGTTTTTGTACTACTTATTTGTGTGAGAAAACCTTCTCCAAAATGAAGTACACAAAAAATGTTTACAGATCGAAATTAACTGATGAGCATCTTAAATCTCTTTTAATAATTGGTACAAGTAAAATTAGTCCACAACTACAAACTATTGTCAGTGGAAAATCTCAATTACATAAATCTCATTAGTATTTCATATGTCATTATGTTTGTTATAAGTTATGTAAATTTTTAAAATGTATAAAATGTTAGTTGGATTCATTTCAATAATTTGTTAGTTATTATATACTGAACTTAAATTTTCTGCATATTATACATGTCTTTACTCATTACAATTCTGTGTTCCTTTATCCAACTTATCACAAAAACAATAACAATAAGCCTACAAGAATGTTATGAGTTAGCGGAGTTAGCCCATGACCATATAATAGATGTCATATTAATAATTATTCAACATAAAATTAGAATACTTCAGTAAACTAAATTTAATTTGCTATAAAAATTATTTGTTCTCTAAAAGGAGTTTTCAAGTATGCTAGCTCTCCGCGGGCCGGACAAAATCTGTCCGCGGGCCGGATGTGGCCCTCGGGCCGTAGTTTGGAGACCCCTGTTCTAAATCAAGCGCATCCAAATTTGGTCATAAAAATTTGTCAACATCTGTCGATATCATTCACCATTCACTGTAATAAAATCTCCAACCTCATTTTGTAAAAAAATAGTCCAACGATACCACCATTAGTGATGAGCGAGACCGGTCTTGGTCTTGCGGTCTTGGTCTTGGTCTTGCAGCAAGACCAAGACCAAGACTGCCTTTTCGCTTGCAAGACCAAGACCAAGACCGGGGTATGCAAGACCAAGACCAAGACCAAGACCGAGGTGTGCAAGACTACGCAAGACCAAGACCGACCTGCAAGACTCTTGCACTTATGCAACTTTTTTTGATATTGTAACATTTTATTGTTGTATTTAATATACAGAGGCATTTCATACAGACATGACAAAAACTGTATCAAGAACTGTCAAAAGAGGCGATTATTTAATAAGTAAGAGTTTCTTAAATAAAATAATAATTAAATCGATCACTTTGTTCTTTTAGTTCTATAGTTCTTTTACAACGATAACAAATAAATTTAATAACATGTTTCAAAAATAATGAGATGGTGACTCAATGGTCCGACAAAGCTTGACATCTCCGAAATCGTTTACGACAGAGAAAAACTAGGGGTACAAAACTTATGGAAGCTGAATATTACTTTTATAATTTTAATGTTTTTTTTTTAATTAGCTATTAAGTAATGCCACTTACAGGGTGGATCAAAAATCTTCAAAATCCAAAAATACATTATTTTTGTTTCACACTGTAAGAGGTGGCACCATTAGATTGCTTCTTAAAATTAAGATAATGTGAAAGTAATGGATTAATATAAAATATTTTCCATGTGATAAAGGAATACTTTTTATATAAATGGATTGTAAAAATCACTTCCGGTTTAGACGGAAAAGTCAAAACCGAAAATAATATTTAAAAACCATCTACGTCGACATTGTTCCTATATAACAACAATTTCCAGCATAATATACAGGGTGGCGATTTTTCTAAATTGATTTTTCGCCATAAATTTTTTATTTTAGGGGAAAAGCTAAAAATAAGGGAGTTTTCTTGAGTGGCAGTGGATTAATAGAAAAATTCTGGAATAGAAAATAATTTTACATTTTATGCCCTTTTTGTCTATAATTTTTGTATGTTTGGTTTTTTACCATAATGGACGATTTAGGAGATATCGAGCTTTGTCACACTATTGGGCCCCCTTGTATCTACAGATTGTTTATAAAGTATTTCTACAAACTTTGTACGACAAATTCTTAACCAATTTAAAGGTAAAAAGTTCATATAAACTGAAAAGTTTTTTAAATAACTTTTTTTTGAATCAGAAACCAATGATTACATATCAGAATTATTTTCACATATATTTCACATCTGGTTGAAATTAAAAGTCTTTTTTTCCGGCTCACACAGTAAACAGTTTTGTATTTGCTTTAATTTTATCTGCTTCTTCAAAGAAAATTTATATAATTCTTATCCCTAAAATGTTTCTTTATGCCACCAAATGTATAAAAGAAGGTTGTGTCTTAATTTAACCAAAAATAGAGCGCTATAAAGGGGCGTATTTACGCAAAGGCTGAGTAGGCTGAAACCTAGGGCGGCAAATATTATGGGCGGCAAATTTACGATTAATTTTTTAAAAAATGTAATGGTAAATTAATATACTTTTTTAATATTTAGGGAATAGGTAAAAATATCCTGAAATTTGTTTGTTTTAAAAAATTGTTAATTAATTTTCTGTATGTTTTACTTTTGTTAAATTTGTTTAATAATTTTTTATAAGAATTACTAGTGTAGTTTACATCCAAAAAATATTGACATATTAGGGCGGCAAAAATTTATTAGCCTATGGCGAAAAAAATTAAATCCGGCCCTGGCGCTATAAATAAATAAACGCCTTCATTAAAAATATGCTTTTAATCAAATAATTTAAATGTACGTTTAAGATTAAAACTGGTATATTTTTAAATTTTAAAGCAAAAAATATAGTCCCCATCTTGATTTATATTTATGTAATAAAAAGATATATTTTATTCAAGATTGCTTAGTTTACATTATTACTACCAAAAAAAAGCAAGACCAGCAAGACTCTTGCAGCAAGACCAAGACCAAGACCAAGACCGGGTGGTGCAAGACCAAGACCAAGACCAAGACCTTCTTTTGGCTTGCAAGACCAAGACCAAGACCAAGACTAACCCGGTCTTGGTCTTGTTTTGCTCATCACTAACCACCATGCCATAAACCACACCCTACAGTTACCTTAAGGGGATGCAAAAGCTTCCCGTGAATCTGTTGTGGATTGTTTTCACACCAGAAACGGCAATTTTGCTTATTTACGTATCCACTTAACCAAAAATGAGCTTGATCTAAAAAGATATTTTTTCGGCAAAATTATGATCCCGTTCAAGTCGTTCTAAATTCCGAGCAGCAAATTCGCGGTAATCTTATACGGGTGTAAATTTAAATCTTTTTGCAAAATTCGCCAAGTTGTTGTTTTTTTAAGTCCTAACTCTTGAGCACGACGAAAAATTGATAAATTTGGATCTTCTGCAACACTATTTCTTACAGCAGCAATATTCTCAACAGTTCTGGCATTTCGGCGTCTTACTGGAGTTTTTACAACGTGATGAGTAAAATTACTTTCAAATTTCTCAATGATGTGACGAATGGCAAGCACAGAAAAGCGATTATTTGGACCAAAGTTTCCGCGAAGTGTCCAGACGTTCTTGGAGCGACTATTAAGCCATCATAAATTTTTAGAGTTTACTGAACATAAATGACAACTACTGACAGGTATAACTTTATTACCATGGTTACTACATCATTCCAAAATCATATCATTCTTATTGGAAAATCCTTTATATGCTCGAAGATTCCAAAAAACCAATACTAAATTACCATACCTGTATATTCGATATTGTAGGTGGTCACTCCGTTTAGCTTTTTTACCAAACGCGAATGCTTGGGGAGGCCAGAGTAAGCTATAACATTTTTGGAAAATAATTAAATTTTTTACCAATACTATTTGATTTAATATTTAAATTTAACAATTGGCCTTCCACTTTTTGTAGTCAATATACGCCACTGTTTTTAAAATAAAAACAATTTTTCTTTCAGAAAAAATCTTATCCATGGTTTTTCTGCTGATATATATGTAAAGGGTTTTCCCGTATAATTGCGCACCCCTTTAAAATCTTTATTTTTATAGATAGAAAAAAACAGTTGCAGGATTTTTCATGAAGATTTTCATGATGTAAGATAGAAAAACAAATGATGATCGGAAAATTAACAAATCATTATCAACTTCGTTATTTTAAATGGAACACCCTGTATATGATTGAAAATTCAAATTCTGCTAATCTTCCTCTTTTCAAATATATATATATAACTTTTATCTATGTTCGGATAAACGAGTTGCAAGTTATTTGAATTTAAAATCTGTTCTTATAAGTAGGGACCGACATCGATAAAAAACCATTACAATTTCGAGCTTAAAATGATAGAGATTACACCAAATAAAAATGCAATAAATACTTTAACTTTCTTAAGTAGTTTTGGTTTTTATTTTGTTATTTTTATTCGATGCGATTTCTTGTAGAATAATACAAAAGACCTGGCAATAGCAAATTTTTGCACCACCAAAGATTAAACTATAATATTTTTGTAATGCTTTTATATAAATTAAATAAAATAAGTTTAATTTAAAATAGACTTTTTGTCTACATATAAATTAACAAATATTTGATTTAACATCTATTAGGTTCATATTTATGCAATTAACCACACAAACATAGTTTTGATGGTTAAATGCAAATCTCCTAGTGCAGTACGAAAACTCTTCTAGCCTGTTTGTTGTGAACTCTAAAAAATCAGTTCCGTTACATAGGGTAGGTAACTCATATTAATTGAAATAAAATATACTTTGTACTGATTTCTGCTATATTTGAAATTATGAAAATATATTTATTTTTTTACGACTAAACATGTAGCGACTAAATGGTAGCTTTTTCAAGACTAACTTAATTTAAAAATTTTAAACTAGGTACACAAATTATTGTTTATCAGGTCTGAGTGTTATGTTATAGGTAGGATAATAAAATTGGGTATGGTCCAATTCTATAGGTAGAAAATAAGATTTTACAACAATTGTAATTAAATCATTAAAGTGTTATAATACATTTAAATTTAACAATGGGGAATTAATTAGGTATAATTGACAATTTAATAGAGTGTCGGTATTTTTACAATTGTTTATTTTAAGGGACTCCAGAAGATTCTATTTATGGCCTTGTTTTCTAGTATGAGGTATTTTGAAATTTTGATCAATATTATGATTTTGCTCCATTGAATAATTAGCGTAGTAAGAATCGGTTTTTTCTTTTAATATAACTGGTGTGATGTTCTTTATTCTTTTGTAAAAACTTTTACCTGAATGACCTATATAAGTTTTTGGACAGTCTGTACAAATAATTGGTAAACTACCGATTTGTAGTTGTCTTATTAAAATTTGTTGTTTTGTATAAATTTCACACATCTGGGGTTTACCAATTAATTTGTAAAGACTGCTTAAAAAACCCCTTTTGGAGTCATGAACATCACACAAGTTATACTAAAAGAAAAACCTATTCTTACTATGCTTTAATTTAGTTAATAAAACAAAATCCCAATTTTGATCATAATTTTCGAATAATTTATTCAAAAACAAAGGCTGTAAATTGAATTTACTGGAGTCTCTTGAAATAAACAAACTTAAAAATATCGACACTATATTAAATTGTCAATTAGACCAAAATAATTCCTCATTGTTAAATTTAAATGTTATATAACACTTTAAATATTTAATTGCAGAGGTAAAATCATTTATTACCTATAGTATTAGATCTTACCCCTTTAAATTTTACTATACTTACCTAAATATAATATCAAGAACTGATAAACCATAATTTTGTAAGGTTAAAACTTTTAAATTTATTAGTCTTGAAAAAGCTACCGTGTTAGGTGATTTTATTTTCCGTTAAATTTATCATATTTGTGCTAAAATATTTTTTTTGTATTTAAATGTCGTGTAGGGCCAAGAAATAATGATTCAAGTAAAAATGAAGTTGGAGTGGCTATCAATTCTATTTTTTTATTTGAAAGGAAAAGGTGTTTGGTGCAGAATTTGTAATTCTGAATTTATCTGTACAAAAACATAATTGAAGGACATGTTAAAGGTCCACAACATTTAGAAAAGATGCAAAGTTTTCCGGGAAATGAAATTAACAAGAGAACATGTATAAACCAGAATTCTGATTTTGTGGGGAAGCCTTTTGCAGCAGATATTCCTTTTATAAATCATAGGACATTTTTGAAAAAAACACTGCCACAAAAAGTACCGGACGAATCAACTCTGCGTAAAAACTATGTTATGGGTCTATTTGAAAACTATCGACAAAATACGACACAATCTGGGGAAAGAATTATTGGTTTAGTGTTGATGAAACCACTGATATCAAGGGAAGATTAGTTGCTAACATTATAGTTGGACCTTTAAGTAGGTAATCACGAACCGGAAAACTCATATCTAATTAACAGAAACTTTCTAAACCAATAGTGAGAAATAACAGAGTCTGTAGGAAAGTATTATTACATTGTCAGCCACTAGTATTTGGGGTTTTTTTTTATTTCGGATAGTGCTGCATATATGCTAAAAGAGGACGCGATAAAAGAACATTTTCCCAAATTTTTATTTGGCATGTTTAGCTCATCCCTAATAGAATATGCGAAATGATACGTAACTTTTATCCAGTTATTGACACTTTAGTTAGGAAAAAAAAGTTTTCCAAGTCATGGCGATTACGACATTTAAAGATATGTGTCCTAATGTCGCATTACCGCCACAACCTGTTATTAAAGGGAACATGGACAGCAGTTTCATATTACCATATAAATTACAATTTAAAAAATGTTATTGGCAGTTTACAAGATTTCTTTGTATGAAAAAAAAAGAAGTCATAAATGAACCAAATATTGAATCTGATTTAAAATTTCTTTTTGAAAATTTAATTTCCGGATGTGATTGAACAGTTAGAAAAAAAAATACTCCCCTAGGACTTCATTTAATGTATTTAAAAAAGCACTATAAAGCTTAAGTGGTTCCTAATGAATTGGTAAAAATTAAAATGTTTATACCAAAAATATTGAAAGAAATCCAGGATTTTTAGTAAAAATATTTTTAAGGCACTACAAAATAAAAAAAATGACTTTAAAATCATTTTCGTTTTGTCCAGTTACAAGCCTGATGTCGAAAGGAGCTTCTTTAGACTTGAATATTTTAAATTATAAAAGAACCAATTTTACCGAAAAACTTTGAAAAGACATTAGTTATTTATATAATGCAAATAAATTGTAAAATACTCCTGTTATGTTTTATTGAATTTTTTAAATTTATTTATATTTAATATCTCTTTAATACGCACGCCTATTTTGACATAAAAATTGTAAGGGAAAATTTTCCCAAAGGGTTATTTAGTTATAGGGATAATAATTTAAAATTAAGTCGCGTTAACCATGGTTCGTCTTGGAACCAAAAAAACCAAACGCGACTTAACTTTGCCAAACTTTGGGTTTATCCATAAAATAACTTATCTTATAAAAAGATTTTAAATTCAAATAACTTCAACCCCGTTTATCCGAACATAGATAAGTTATTTAAAAAAGGAAGATTAAGAATTTGAATTTTCAATCTTTTACAGGGTGTTCCATTTAAAATAACGGGATAGTGATTTGTTAATTTTCCGAAACATTTTTTTCTATCTTACACCATGCAAATCTTCATGAAAAATCCTGCAACTTTCATATAAACTATTTTTTTCTATCTATAAAAATTAAGATTTTAAAGGGGTGCGCAATTATACGGGAAAACCCTGTACCTTTCATTCTATAATTTTTTAAGGTTTTCACTGAGCTTGGTTTTAAAAGTAGATTTCTCTTTTATATGAACTTTTATACCTTAAATAAACAGTAATGTTCGTTGTCGCGAAAAATTCCTGTCAATTCTCCTCCACAGAGGCGCGCCAAAAACATATAACTTTGTGGGTGTTACGGAAAGACATTAAGGGGGAAGTTAAGTTTGTTCGGTTAAAAAAAAACTATTTTCAAAAATTTTTATAACCAATTGTTATTATAGATTTATTCTGAAAATTAGTATATTGTAATATAACATTTGAAGAATATTTTTTAAAATTGGTAATTCCCTTATTTTTTTTTTTTGCGGTAAACCCCGATTCCTCCATAATTTATTTGAAATTAACAAAAAAACAAATTGCTTTAATTAGTTAATTAGTTTCTCTCGCAATTGACGCCAAATATTTTTTATTTTATCAATTTTTAAATTTTTCGCATCATTTTGAAGTTAAAATGTCGATTTTTTGACAATAAAATCCACCTATTTGTTATTGTAAGACTGATACTAATTAAAAAAAAACTCGGCATAACTTAATAGTTATTTGTATGTGGAAGGTGTGGAAGTAGTTGTTTCGGATTTGTGGTTACCGACTTAAAAATTACATGTTTGGGAAAATCCATTTAAAATTTTGGTTTGAGTGGAGCAACGGCCATTAAAACTATCATAAATCCGTCAATTTTTCAATTTATTACAATATTCTTGGGATGTTATACATTCAAAATATTATATTAAAAAAAAAAAGAATAAAAAAACTTTACCCTTCCCCACCTTAAACACAGACATCAAATTTTGGCGACATACGCGTTGAACATTGTTAGGGTTAACATACCGGTTTATTTTGGGGGAAACGGAATTTGGGGGGAAGGGGTTTTGTCGTCCGTATCTACGATTTTTTTAACCCCTATCTACCGCTATCGCCATTCGGGGGGGCGTTAATAATGGTTATGTCAAATTTAAATTTAAATAAGGGGATTTTCGGCTTTTTATTGGGTTCTGTGATGTTTTTTTTTTTATGGTTTGACAACTATTTGTATT
>JAHBCN010024729.1:0-11652 GCA_019359885.1 Listronotus oregonensis | reverse complement strand
CTCTTATCGTGCAATAGTACCTAGGTTTTTTCGGGCCACCTGCCCAAAGAAAAAAAAAATCCCCGGACAGTCAAGGACCATAAGAGTAATTGAAGACCTTGGTGCAAAAACTGGCCAAGTCCAAAATCAAAATTTGTGGAAATTGAAAATATAATAGACATAACGGGTTTTTTGTCGCGAAGTTTGTCAGCCAAGTTCTTTAATTTTTTTTGCCCGTCGGATTATCTGTTTTTTGCAAATTTGGAGTTTAAAATTATAAACCTAGGGGAAAAAACAAAATTTTTGCGAAAAGGGACGGGGTTTTTGCCGGGTCTTCAATTAGCTTCTATAAAATCAGCCTAAACTGGTTAAGAATGACCCTTCCTAGGTCAGGAGGCCTGATGAATTCAGGAGGCACACCGAAATATCGCCAAATCCATAACTAATGGTAACAAACACGAAAATAACAGTAAAAAAAAAGTTTTATTAAATGCTTTACCCGAATTTTTCCCAAACTCAAGCCCCCGCCATAAGGCGGTAAAAATATCGTAGGCCCATTAAGGTGACAAAGACAAGACTGTGTCAAAAGATGAAGAAACACCTGGCCATGTTTGGGGCAAATGTGGGTCCCATGTGGGCTCTGACTGTGCTCAAAAAAAAGCCGGGGAACTGGAGGAGCCTCTCATGCTTACGAAATCTATTTAAAAAGGACCTTGTAAAGCACTTTTAAAACATGGAGAGACCAAACAAATATGTTAAGGTTTCTGTTTCTCGATATGCACCTCTTTTTAAAAAATAATCTTTTCTTATCTAAAATCGGGGTTTGTTTTGTATATGTGGTCAATTTATTTTTTTTAATAAAAGAGAATTTAGTGCGGGAATTAATAAAAGGACGCCGCCAATTACTAAGGGAAAATGGGCGATCGACTAAATTGGGTGAAATTTTGCAGGTAGCTTTTTAAAATGCTAATTAATAGTTTTATTGGACACAACCATAGACTCTACCCCCGCCCCCAAAAACCCTTTTACGGGTATCGATTATGTAACATATCACACATACATTAATCTTCTTTAAGGGGTTTTCCCTTTTAACATTGTCGTCAAAAGTACACTTCCTTTTTACCTTCTCTCACCATACTTTTTACCTCCTTCCCCCCCTCCTTTAAGCACCGCGTACACTTTCAAGAGTTTGATTCTGCAGTTTTTGTTTTTTTTAAACTTTCTTCTACTTTCATATCTTACTTTCCCCTCCCCTACCCTTTCCCTATCTGTCAACACTTTACCCCCCCACCTCCCCCCCCAAAGAACACTTTTAGAATATTGATGCGAACTTTTTTATTCTTCAAAACATTTGCTTTGTGCCCACCCCCGTTCTTAACCCCTTCCTACATTCTACCCTTTGCGTATTAAACTACACAACTGGTCTGTTAATAGTTAAACCCAGTAAAAGTCATAGCTGGGCACCGTTAATCAAATAATTAACTTTGTTAATCGCTATCCGTTACTAAAAAATTTAACTTTTTTAAAACTTTAAAAGAGTTACCTCTGGGACGTTTTAAACGTGAAAACTTAATCTTTAATCCGTTAACACGTATAAAAATGTTTTATATCGTTGCGTTAAACATCTACTATAAGAACTGGGTTGGGGTTCTGGAAGTTAACGTTTTAAAGAGAGGTGTTTTTTGATCATCTGGTATCAGGGGATTTTCCCCTTTCTGAACATTAATAGGGATTTCTTTTGAGAGCGAAGCTCGTTCCAGCGTTAAAATATCCTTGCCTTTAAAAAAAGACGCAACTGCACCCTTAAGGGTATAGCAGTATAGATTTATGAATCTTTTCCCCCGAAAAATGCCGCATCGTTGAACAATTTTTTGATTTTATGTCCAACCACAGTTTGACAAGATTTTGCTTTACTCTTTTGGCCTTAGATCTTTCTTTAGACTGGGAAAAATTAAAAAGTATTCCTTATTATCCGTTGTTCCTCGCTTTCTGCCTGTCACTTTAAATTTTCTCTGTCCTTCAAACTTTTTCCAGCTTCGTCCTAACGCCTCTTTTTCCTTTTTTCCCTGCATTTTTTTTCCATCCACCTACCTGACTGCTGTCATACGATTAACGATTAACGGACATGGAAAAATTAACGAAAGTTACCGAGTCCGTTAACATTTTTTAAAATTAACTTTTTAAACCGTTAGGGAAATTTTAACTTCGTTAATTAATGATTAACGGATTAACGAGTTAATGCCCAGCTATGGTAAAATGTATCCAGAAAACGGTTTTTTTTAAATGATGCCTACAACTAGTAGGCCTGCCCAAAATTTATCTTTTATGAAGACTAAGATCCTGCATTGAATATTGATAATTAAATATAATCAGGGTGTTTACCTAACTACGCAAACTTAATAAATATACAAAATAAGGGGAAAAAATTAAATACACATTCTGAAGATACATTAATGCATATACCTAAAGTTGATCAGTTCTAGGTATAAGCAACTCATTATTGACATATTTATTCCTTCTCAAAAAATTTATAATTAAAATAAAAAAAATTTCAATTTATTCCAAAAATGTGTCTACTCCAGGTTTGAAGATCTGGGGACTTGAAAACTGTTGATCCGAGCTGTAATAATTCAAACTGAATGGCTGCTACAAAAAAAAATTTTGTTAGAAATAGCAGCATTTAGGTAAACATATTTTTACCTTCCCTTTTTTATTAATCGCCTTTTTCCTTTTTGATCAGGATCTCATAATCACATGGCAACCGGGAAAAATAAAAAAAATCGCTTTTTTAACATGCTCCGAGCAAATGACAGAATCCATGGGGAACACAACTTTTGGTCTATTTCAACTAAGTGTAATGTATTGATTAATTTGTACTAATAAGGGATTGAGACTAATTAAATATACGTTTCTTTTACCCGCGCCTGTTCGTTCTTTAGTACTTTATCGATTGGGTTATTGTGGTTAGTTTTTTCCCTATTTGGGAATATATTCTCATTCAATTTGGTTTTATTTCCTACGGCATTACAAAGTGGCGACGAGGTTTCGAGGTTTAACGTTAGATTGTTAATAGTGACCCGGGGAAAACGGGACACCTCAATATAATAGTGATTTATCGTGATAGTGTATAAAGAATTCAAAAATGGCGTAAACCCGTCGGATTTCGTTAAATTTGATCCAAAAATTTCCCGATTGGTCAGTGCATGTTACCCGTTTAAAATTTTGTCGCTAATTTATTACGATAGTGATATTAAAAGGGCGATTTTGTTAAAGGGACTTTCCCAGGAAGCGTACATATTACTGCAAATTTGGGGTTCCCCAAAAACCCGATGAAACAGCCTATAAAGATATTGTGTCAGCTCTTAATGGCTACTACGTCAAAAACTTGTTTTTGCCGAACGATGAAAATTTTTACGCGGCAGCAAAATCATCAAAGAATGACCCAAAACTGGGCAATAAGACTTAAAAGTTTATGTGTAAATGCGAATTTGGTAATCATTTGGGATAACTTTTTACGTGACAAATTTATTTGTAGTATGAACCAGGTAAAGTGATGGACAAGTTGTTAAGTGAAAAAAAACCATTCCCTTTTCCCAAGAAGAAATGGAGGGGGCATGTTGGGGAAACTGCGCTCTTAAATAAAAATAACATTTGGGCAGCCAGCGATAAAGCAGGAACCTTACGTGAAGTTTTCAAATTGCAAGGCTATCAGGGGGAAGGCAACCCAGAGGGGGCCCCAGGTAACAGAGAAGCGGAAATTTCCTCGAAAATAAACCCGGGCAACAATGGACGGGTGATTTTGTTCTATTTTTGGAAAAGGGAAAGGGCACCCAGAGTATAAGTTTTTTTATCGAAATCAAATAAAAAAAACAAATTTTGTTCATTTGTCGTACAAAAAATCACAAAAAAAAAAAAATTTTCCTTTAAAAAAAATTTTTTGTAAAAAAAAAAAAAAAACAAATTAAAATTTAAATTTTTTTTTTTTTTTCAAAAATTGTTGGGTGCTGCATTGTCCTGTTTTCCCTTTTTGAATTTTATAAAAACATTTTAATTATTTTTCACTAACGGAACAAAAAACTTTGAAAAACAGGTGGAAAGATTTTACCTGTTGGCGAAATCACATTAAATTTAAAATATAATAATAATGAACAAAAATTAAATTTTGCGTCATACAAAATAGAAAATGTTTATTGGGAAGAGATTTCTTATCTTTTTTTAAACGGGGTTTCAAAAAATAAATCGATTTCTAAACCTAATTTTATGTTGATACATTAAAACGCCGAAGTGTTTCAGAAAACCTAGGATGTTTTAATAAATTTAAAAAAAAAATTATTTAAAAAGAAAATGTTTTCCCTAATTTTTTTCAAAAGGCCACTACCATATGCTCTTAAAGAAAAGTTGAAAAGGGGGAAAGGTTTAAAATTTCTGAATTATAACACCGGTAGAACACTTGAGTGGGGTACCGATTTTTCCCCGTTTTAAAGGATGATGGGTCATACGCGTTTGTGGGGATTATAAAATAACTCTAAATCCCTGGTTAGTGGAGAAAATATCTATTCCCGTATTGACGATATTTACCCCAAAATTGGTGGCGGTCAGAAATTTTTAAAAACTCGATTTCCCCGGCTTATCAAAAAAAGTTTTAGAAAATGAAGCAAAAAGCTAACTACAATATCAAAAAGGGTTTTCATGTATAACAGATTACCCTATGGTGTAAATGTGCCGGTCAGTTTAAAAAGGGGATCAAATTTTCCGAAATGTTGAAATTTGTATTTTCTTAGATGATATTCGTAACTGGAAAAACATTTATTGAACATAAAAAAAAATTTGAAAATGTTATAAAAATTTTACGCGATTGTGGCTTGACGGGAAAAATAAAAAAATGTGTGTTTTTTTGGGGAAATCGTTATCATATTTAGGTTTTGATATTAGTGACAAGGGCCAAAATCCAAAAAAAATTAATGCCATTGAACAGTTGCCAGTTCCCCAAAATGTTGAAATGCGAGCATTTATTGGTGCTGTAAATTTTTATAACCGTTTTATTCCAATATTCCCACAATTCTACATCCGTTATATAATTTGAAAAAAAAACTCCCCGGGAAATGGGATGAAAAATGCAAAACGCATTTGAAGAAATTAAATTAATTTTACAACTGAGGTTTTGGGACATTACAACCCTGATTTGCCAATTAATTTAACTTGATGCATCTCCATTTGGCGTAGGGGCTTTTTGTCGCATGTTTTTGAAAACGGGGCGAGAGACCCAAATTTTTTTTTGCTTCGCGTATTTATCAGATAACAAAAAAAGGGGGGAGTAAATAGATAAAAAGCATTTAGTATTATTTTTGGTATAAAAGCTACTACCAATTTTTGTATGGAGAAAATTTACACTGGTAACTGATAACAAAGCCTTGGTTTCAATTTTTTTTTCCAAGAAAAAAGGGATTCCGGTTTGGGTGAACCGTATGAAGGGACTTGTTTTTTTTAAATGGTTTTAATTTTGAAATTAAGTTTTGAATTCCACTAAAAATATTCCGATTTTTTTTCCCCATTCCTTTGGGCGACAGTGAAAATTTAAATATTTGCGAAAATGACCTTATCAAATTAATTTTTTAAATGATTGTAAGGATATTGACCTTGATTTATTTAAAATTGAAAAAAATACACAACAAGATAAATTTTATCAAGAGTCTACACCTTTTTTATCAGGTTGGCCATCAAAAAAATGACCCCATTTAAAGCCTTATTTTCGTAGACATGAAGAACTAAATGTTTTTAAAAAATGTTTTAATATGGGACACGAGTTGTAATTCCAGAGATTTTACAGCAGTCAATTTTAAAAGAATTACACAGCCCCATAGGGAATCGTAAAAAAAAAGTCTTTGGAAATCCATGTGTGGTGGAAATTTGAAAATGGATATGAAAATATTTGTAAATCATTTTAGCCTGTCAAACCAACAAAAGAATCCAATGCTGGGTCATTACATAATTGGCCTATTCCCGAGGGGAAAATCGTTTCATATCGATTTTTTTGGTCCCATTGGGCAAAACTGTTTAATTGTAATCGATGTTTTTTAAATGGCTGGGAAATATTTGTGCTATCTAACATAACAATTTTAATTACTATTGATAAACTAGAGGGCATTTTCTGCGGATTCCAAAACATATGTTCAGATAATGGTCCTCAATTTACTTGAAAGAATTTTCTGATTTTTTAAAATTTAATGGGAAATTTAAAAATGTTACATCACCGCCGTATCATGCCCAATCTAATGGTGCAGCGGAAAATAGTGTTAAGACGGTTAAAAAATTTTTTTTAAAAAAAACTTAATTTGGGTAGCAATCAAATACATTTTTAAAGCCTCATTAAATAGGTTTCTCATGATGTATAGGCTAACTGAGCATTGCTCAACGGAGAAACACCTTTTCGCTTGTTTTTGGGGCGTCAAATTGATCCAGATTTGATTTGTTAAAGGCAGAAACTATAATAAAAATTCTCCCAAAAAAACTGAGCACATTAAAAATAATTTAAAAATCTCAAAAAAAAACCTAAATATTTTAAGGGGGGCGAGAAGATAAATTCTCTGTTGGGCAGGGGTATATACTTTTTAAAAAACTTAAAACCCAAATTGGGCTGTTGGTCATATTATAAAAAAATTAGGTAAAAAAGTATATTTAGTAAAAATAATAAAACAGATTTAATTTGGAAAAGACAACTTTTAAACAAATTCGTAAGGGGAGTTACAAAATTTAGTGGTTCCAGTGAGACGGACGTTCACTGTGATTCAAGTGCTAATTTAGCTAGTGTCGATGTTTGAAAATGTTGTCAGGAAATCCAAAATTATTTTAAGATTTAACCAACGACGGGATGTTTTCAAGATACGACAGATTTGGTGAAAATAGTCTAAACGTACTAAAATTCCCCCTGACTTTTAAAAATATTAAGACTTGTTTTGTCTATTTTTTAGTAATAATTGATAACTGTTTTTTTAAAATTTTTAAATTTTAAACCGCTGGCGCTGAAATAAGAGGGGGAATGTAATGATTGATTAATTTGTACTAATAAGGATTATACTATACTTTAAATATACGTACTGCTTATTTCCGCGCCGTTCGTTCTTCTTAGTAGCTACGCAGGGTAGTATCGATTGGGTTATTGTAGAGATTAGTGTTTGTCCGTTTTTTTAGGAATATATTCAATCATCTAGCTAATTTGGTTTTTATTTCCTACGGACATTACACTAAGGACAAATTTAAAAAATTACACCACTAAAAAAAAACCCTACCAAAAACAATATAGTAAAAAAGTCAAACCAAAAAAATATCAATCTGTACACAAATATTTGAAAAAAAAAAAATAACCCCAAAAAAAAACTTCGACGTGTGGCAGGACTCTGCTCGCTGAAATGCTACTAATTTTTGCACCCGACAGGGCCCCTTACTTTTCACCCCCCTCATTTTGGGTTTTTTGCTATCCCCATTCTCGATGATGTCAAAACCCCCTTTGATTAATAGACTCGGTTTGGACTACGGAAGAAAAATAAACATTTGATTCGTTTTGTTAATTGTGTTTACAATTGATTTGGGAAAAAAAAGGTGAATGACCAGATTTTTTGAGCAAATAGGCTTCTTGTTTAATCGTCTATAAGGGCAGGTAATTTATTCTCGTTTAATGTTTAAGTTTTAAATTTGTGTTTATATAACCGTAAACAATAATTAAATGTGACTTCTATTTACTTTAATTATAAATATTTTATTTTTTATGATTGTTTCTAAAAAATTTCAACAAATTTTTTAGAAACAATAAGCATATCATATCTTTCATTTATTTTTTTTTTAATTTTCAAATTTATTTTTATTCCCTTTCCTTGAATGCAAAGAAATATTTTTTAATAGGTAGGATCCTAATTTTGCTTACAATTTATTTTTCATTAAAAACTTTTTTTAATTTCGAGAAAAAGCTATATAACACATAGACGCACCCAGCACCGGGGTGACGTCCGGAGTTTACCTTGGCAGATAAATTGGCAAACTGAGCACCCCCCAGCATATATGTTGGGTGGTCTTTCTATTTCTTTTTATTCCGTCGGGTTTAAAGAGTTTTTTTTATTATAAAAGGAAATTTTTTCCCGGGGAAGATTTGCGAAGGGGTAAATAAAGGCATCACGGCTTGGGCCCGATGGTTGTGGAAAAAAATCGAACATTGGTCTGGGATTGGTTTCTCAAAAATGACCTTTGGGCGGACACCAGCTTACGTACCCCCAAAATTATGACAATCTGAAAAAACTGACGCCCTTAGAAAATATTAGCTTAATTATATTTTCCAATTATAATGTATTTATAGGTTTTTTCCCAACAAGCACCCTTATCTTATGAAACCGTTTTTGAATTTTTTTTGGTGCGCTTCGACGCGGGACAAAAATTTTCGTGACGGTAAAAAAAATTCAAACGTGGATCGCTTTCGGATCGTTTTGGGAACTGTCAAATTAAAATTTTTTAAAATTTTTTTGTTTTGAAAATATAACCCTACTTTTCTATTTATTTTTTTTTTGTGATCAAAGTTACAAATATCACTATAATATCGTCACTCATCTTTAAAGAAAATTTAAAATTTCAATGATGGGCAAAAGATTTTAAAAAATTAATGCTTAAAAGATTAAACAAGAAAAAAATGAAAATGATAAAGCACTATGCACGTTAGTCGCTTAATAACAGTAAACATATGAAGATGAAAGATGAAACAGCTGTTAAAAATCAAAAAACCAGTGCCAAGATGCTTAATGGCCCCAAATCAACCCCAAAAAGTTTTCAATTTGGGCCATGTACGTAATTAACGTTCTGAAACCGTAACATAAACATCCCCAAATTTTTTTGGTATACAAACAGGGTCGTCCATAACCTCACGTCTCTGCTGGAAAGCACTTTAATCACCCGGGGGCGGGTCGTTCGGGGACGGTTTTTCGACGTGTTGAAACAAACCATATGTTACAAAGCCAACCCAGAACAAAAGCCGATATGATTATAGTCCGTCAGAATTAAGCAGAATTAAGCCTTTTTTGATTAAATATATTTAAGTTGGGTTTTTTTTGTAAGTTTTATTCCCAACTTTTGTCCCAAAAAAGTGAAAAATGCCCATAAAAATAGTTTAAAGGTACAATTAAAAAAAATTTGGTTTTTTTTCTAGATTAACAATAAAAAATTAATTAAAGTTAAGTCATATTTTATTTCAGAAATAAATAAAGCTAGTAAGTACCTGCAACCACTCATGTGGAAAGTTTATTTTTTCGATATAGATTAATTAAAGAAGGTTTTTTAGTACTGCTTACAGGTAAAAGCAAAGGGCAGGGAAATTCTAACTTTAATTATGAAGGTAATATAATGCTTCACTGGTATCGTGTTTTAGAGAATACTTTGCTGTATGGTTTATCGCAAATAAATCGGAATTTATGATGTATATCCACTTTTCTTTTTTAAAAAAGGGTCAGATATTTCTAATATTGATGATCCTACGTTTAACACAACCTGTTTGATACTAAAACTATCTATATCATATATTTATTGAGATAAAAAAATATTTTTACGGTAGAACAGACATACATTTTAATCCATGGAAATTTTTTTTTGTAATTAAAGGCAATGAGGAAAGAAATAATGAATTAAAGAAAAAATAATAATGTTTATTTTAAAAACGTGGTTTGACAAATACATTTTTAAAAACATTCTTTAAACCCCGTTCAATTTGTTTTTATTAATATAGCGAATAAATAATTAACAAAGATAGGTGCCCTTTTGCTTTTCTCAAAATATGATGTTTGCCAAAAATATACTATAAATAGGGGGTTGGGAGTGATGATCGCGTTGATTTTTCAATGACTTAGCAATTGTTGTTAACAACGGTTTGGATTTAACAAAACGTCATTGTCAGTGTTATTCAATGATTTTAGTAGACAACCTGTCAAAATCTAAAATTTTTTTAAAAATTCTAAACCGTTTTAACTTTTTAAAAATTGCTAAATCCTTTAAATTTAACAACCGTCATCACTGGGCTTTCTATTAAAAAAATCTTAACAAAAATAACCGGGAAATATCATCGGTGCGATTCGTCAGACAGAAAAATCCAAAAATTTTATACAATAATAGTTATTTTTACAAGTGCATTACAGCAAAAGGTAAATGATTAGAATAACAAAGTCGTAGACCAAGTCGTTCTAATCACATGATTATTGTAGACATGTTTAAACCCCGTATGATGTTCAACGTTTTATCTACAACCGAAAAAAAGAAAAAAATTGTTTTAATTTTAGGGATTACGTTTGGGTATTTGCAACACTTGTAACTATGACATTTGTCACATTTTTTTTTAAAATTTTGCTAATGTTACATAAAATTTTTACATGCTTCATACCATGGTTACAAACGTTGATTTTTAATAAACATATCGCTTCAAACTATGACAAATCTCAACCAGTTTTCAATTGGGTGACCGCAAAAAGGTGAAAAATAATTCAATGAAAAATTTTTTTGCATATTTTGATAATTTTCACGAAAAACAGCGCATCGAGCTATGGACGTTTTATTCTATGTTGCGAGCTCAATTTTTAAAATTTTTTTACGAAATGAATTTTTATAGGGTTTTTTTGGGGCCTGACCCGGCTTAAATCTTTTTTTTTCTGGAACCTCTGGTTTTTGAGTTTGAAGCCTAAAAGGACTAACCTTTAAAATAAAAAAATTTTTTAAAAATTTCCTTTTTGAGAGTGATTACCATCAAAAACCATAAATAGTTGGGCCCTTTTATATTAAAGAATACACTAAAAAACTAAAAAGTTTATTGCCCATTTTTAGTAAAAAAGCCTTAAATAAACCATTTTTATTTATTTACAACAATTATGAAATAGGAAACCAGAAAACATCATATATATTCTTACAACAGAAACAGAAAAGTGGATTTATTTAGGTTTTTTTACTAAAAAAGACAATAATTTATTGTTAATTTTAGTGTATTTGTTTAAAATCTAATGCCTAACCAGTGTATGTTGCCATTTGTTGGTAATCACTTTTAAGAAGGAATAATTTTAGGTAAGTTTACTTGGAGGCCTTATAACCCAAAAAACCCGAGGTTTCGTAAGAAACTGAAGATTCGTGATCGCCCCCAAAAATCTCCATATGTAAAAAAGCATGAAAATCGGCGTCATGTCCGTAAATAAAAATTCCCAAATTTTTTAAATAAAAAATCGTATAAATTTTGGGAAATTAAAAAACCTAAAGGGAAATATCCAACCCCCAGTTCGAGCCAAAACCGATATCGACAGCCCAAGCCATTACAGTTAATGCTTTGCTATTATCATCATCATCATCACTAGCAGGGGGTTGTTTTTAAGAAATGTAAAATTTTCCAATATTTAGAATAATTGGTAGAAGGTATTTGTATCCAAAATAAATATATTTTTAGATATTTGTTTTTTTATTACAAAAATAGTTGTATTATAGATTCCTAACACCACTAGTTGTGTTATAAGTCTGATAACGTATCTCAAATACTTGAAAAAAAGTTATGTAAGAACGTTACAACCAAACGCTTTTGGATAGACTTTATTATCCTTTCTACATTTCTCAAAAGGCGACGAAACTTTTCGCAAAATCGTTATAATTTAAACGTTGATAATTATTTGAAGA
>JAHBCN010024728.1:0-11732 GCA_019359885.1 Listronotus oregonensis | reverse complement strand
AAAAGTTCATAAAAGCATAAAATAAAAAAACTATTTTAGGATCAATCTGCACAAAAACGAAAACATTAACAGGTCACTTTTTTCCAGATAAGCAATGGTTTTTTTTTTTATCTTGGGACAGTCCACGAAGGCTGATGCCTAAGTACTAACGTACCGTGGGTGTCTTCAGTGTGGTGAGAGGGAGTTTGTTCACACGGGACTTAAATTTTTGGAGATTGGGAGGAGAAGGAAAAGCTTCTGCGGGCAGCAGGTTCCATAGTATTGACACTCTAGGGATGAAGGAACGAAGAAACCGGGAAGTTCGGGGCCTCTCTAACTGAACTGTAAAAGGATGCATAAAAGTTGCACTACGTGTTGCTCTGTTGGGAGCTGCCAAAGAAGGAATTATACTGGCCAACTCCTCTGAGCAGAAGCCGTGAAAATACCTATAGAAGAGCGACAGATCCCCTACAGCTCGACCATGGGCAAGAAGAGGAAGCCTTTCTGTGAGCACTGGATCATTAATAAGACGAACGGCTCTTCTTTGAATGGAGCCCAGAACGCTAAGTGTTGTAGGGGACGCCATTCCCCAGACATGAGAACAATATTCTAAAGAGGGTTTGATTTGAGATACATACAGAGTGTACAGATTGGAAGAAGAGAAATCTTTTCTGGCTCGGAAGAGAAATCCAATCTTTTTTGAAGCTGCCGAAGCTATAGATAAAATGTGTTTGTACCAGTTAAGGTAATTCTCAAAAGTAACGCCGACAAGATTAAACGACTCTTTGTTCTGCAGAACTTGGCCGCTCATATGTAAGGGATGAGCATTTGCAGACTTTTTTCGCGACAGCGAATATGAATGGTGGCTTAAGAAATTGAATACTAGAGTGGAGGGTACTATCGTCAGCAAAACTATGAATGGGATTGATTGTGGAAGAGAGAATATCGATAATGTGTAGAAGAAACAGCGTGGGTGCCAGCACTGAGCCCTGGGGCACCCCAGCATTAATTTGGTAGAAGCTGGAGGAATGAACATCTACACTAACTGATATACGTGGATTAGAAAGGAAACTTGAAAGCCAAGAGCAAAGCTTAGGTGGAAGACCGTACGAAATAAGTTTGTTAAGAAGCCCATCATGCCAGACCTGATCGAAAGCTTTGGATATGTCAAGAGCAATGATCTGGGATTCACCAAGAAACTCAAGGGACTTGTTCCAGTTGTGTGAGACAAAGGAAAGAAGATCAGCTGTGGATCTACTGTGACGGAATCCATATTGTCTATCATGTAAGATCTTATGTTTTTCCAGATACTTTAAGATTTGGGAATTAATGAATTTTTCCATTACTTTGCAAACAACTGAAAGAAGAGATATAGGTCTATAGTTGGAAGGGAGACTCTTGGATCTTTTTTTGGGGACAGGTTGCACACGTGCAGCCTTCCAACTCTCCGAGAAAATGCCCGTGTCGTAAGAGATTCGAAAGAGGTGAGTTAAGATGGGTGCAAGCTCGGGAGCACATTTTTTTAAGACGATTGCTGGTATGCCATCCAGTCCAGATGATTTTTTAGTATTAAGAGAAGAAAGAATACGCTTGATCTGTTTAACTTTAAAAAATATATCGGACATTTTATGAGAAACGGGGACAACTGTTGGAAGGGGAAGATTAATAGGAGGACCAAGCGTAGAATTGGCCTCAAATTGTTTGGCAAATAGTTCGGCTTTTCCTTTGGAGGTAGAAACAATTCCATCTTCATAGATTAGGGGTGGAAAAGAATTTGTGCAAAAGTTCTGACTAATATTTTTGGCAAAGGACCAGAAAGCTTTACTGCCATTTGAGCAAGAGAGAACATTATCTTTTATTCGATTGTTTAAACGGTCTTTTGCTTCTGAGATAGTCTGATTATACTGATTTCTCGCTTCGATGCTAGCCTGTCGATTTTCGGGGCTGGGGTTTTGAAGAAACTTTTTGTGGGCTTGAATTTGGTGTAACTTTTGCCTTGTCTTCGTTTTGTGTTTAAAAGGATATTAAACAAATTGACGTAAATTATTGGGTATATTCACGTTATTTGGAAATCCTATAAAATGATTGAATATACGAGGAAGCATATAAATCGTATAGTAATCTCAAAAAAAATAAATAAATAAAAACCTATTTCAAGCAAAAACTGCCCTTTAAAATTTAAACTTCAAACGTCAAGAATTGGCGCCAAAACAAGCTTTCCGACAGCCGCTGCTGTTTGACGTCACAGCGCATTGTCACCTTTTAAGTGAGATTTAAATTTATTACGGCATTATTTACGTGGCTACAGTAAAAAAATTAAGTTGCTGTTAATATCAAGAAACATTCATAGATAGCTGTTTGAATAGGTAATATGTACGAATCACAAAATAAATGGTGTTTTCTGCCCCTTTGCACGAGCACATCTATAAGTATACCAAACAAAATTTTTGTATGTGTACCTCGGGGGGATTATAAGCGTAAGAAACGATGGTTTACAGAAACAAGATGTAATATGTCAAAATCAAAAAGTAAATTTTTCTGTTGTGAAGACCACTTTAATGTAATTTAGAAATAAGGTTATAATTAACAAATACATAAATACCTACATGAATATATTTTTTCTAATTTGATTTAAACATCAATTATTGTAAAAAGATGTTTTATTTTATTTAACACAAAATAAATACTTACAATCCTGCTTTTGCACCTTTGATTTCTGCTGAATTAAAACGTTTTGTCTTTTTAAATGTAATCCATCATCATAAACATATCCACAGAGTGTAAATTGATTGTGGCAGCCTTTTTAGCCATAATAAATAAAAAACACTTTATTTAGCCATGCAGAATAAAACAAAATACTAGTTATGTCGAGATTTACCGCAGCACAACTAGAAACAGGCAAAATCGATACATAAACAATCTGTATTTATATGCGATGTGACGTCACGAGTCGTTTTGCAGTCCCTTTAAACTTCTCCGTTTTACCTATTTTTTCATACCTGACATATTCGGTACTGGCTCTTTTATACGGACTTGTGAGATTATAAAATTGACCTAGGGACTCGTCTGTAGGAAATTATGTGTATTTTGCTTTGTTTAAAATATATGGATAATACCCAATTCTGATGTCCCATTTTCAAATATTATACTCCACATTAATTTATTGCATTTATTTAAAGCCTACTTGTGCTGCAAATACAATTGGTATTACATCTGCTATATCAATAATTTATCAATATGAGCTTAAAGTATTGAGTGTGTGTTTATATTTTAAGTAAAAAATAAGAAAAATAGTTTTAGGAAATTGGTAATGTTCTTATTATTTTATAAAAATGATCTCTTTTGCCATGGCTTGCTACATTTTGACTGTAAAATTTTAATAAAGCTATATAGAAAAATAGGTTTAAACACATAGAGTAGACGTTTTAATTGCAGAAGAACATATACAAATAAAAATTTATTCGATCGGTTGGTCCCTTTATTGTAAGCAAACTTATTATAAAGCAAAAATTTAAAAATTTTCCGTCGTTCTTAATTTTTTAAAAAATTGTATTTAAAAGTTCGTTGTCTAAGAATTAAATTCGAAACAACTTTTCAAAATACCTTTTTTTGATATCATGCCGACTAACCTCACTTTTTAATGTTTTAATTGAATTTTTATAATTATTTTCCCAACCGGCATCCCCGAGCCAACTGTCTATGTCGATTAGTCGATTTTTTAGGTAACTTAATAGGCTGAGGCGATTGCCAAAAAAAGTTTTTTTAAGATTTAAATTAATTCTGTTGTTACTAAACATAAACACGAACCCTTCTTTAAATATGGAAAAAATGAGACGTTTTAAATACAAACCAATCCTAACAAAATGATATTTAATTTTTTTCTTTAAATCATTTTTTAGGTATTTTCCAGATTCTACGGGAAAAATACTCAAGATGGTTACTTTACTTTTATTTTAAACGAGAAAAGCCACCAATGCAGCCATGATCAGTCCTCGCTGGTTGACTCTGTACAATAGGATTTTTGATAAGCTCTCTGAATTTTTTATAAAAGACATTTGTGTACACATTTTAATAAAAGCTTACTAATAGTAAGTGTTTTACAGGTGGCGGGTCCTGAAGTAAGAATAACACCATCTCCACCTGAAAACATCAGTATGTCTACAGCAATCATCAATGGACATAGTCCTGAAGATTTTACGAAGCATGTTTTTGGAGGTACGTATATTCGCAAGGGTGGTCGATCGCGATCGACCGGTCGATCGCGACTATTAGTCCAGTCGATCGTGGCAAGGCGAAAAATATAAATACGTATAACAGATTGTACTGAACTATGCTGGTTCAGTTAAGATTTCAAGAAGTATGTAATTGGTAGATCGCACAGGAAGGATATTTTCGCGACTTACCGTTTTTAACTACTGGTTGATAGCAGTTCTTTCCCCCACCATTCTAACCGTGTTTAACCCGCCTATCCTCGCAAAAACGAAACGGTTTACGTATGTTAACTTACATACTAATGGTTTAATACACTTTTAAGTTTAAATTTAAATGTAAGGTCTTTGGAGAGTTAAGAAATAAAACGAAAAGATAATATATAAACCAAATTTTTCATTTAATAAGATATTAGCTGTTTCCAAGTCAACTATAACAAGTAAATTTTTTCTTTATGATTTAAATATAATTGTATTAATTCATCCATTTGGGAATTAACTAATAAACCAAAAAATCTACAATCTAAATAGTTGTTAAACCATAGCAAAAAAAAAAACATCACAGAACCAAAACAATAGAAAAGCCGCGGGATCCTCCAGTATTTTAAATTTAAATTTGACATAACCATTATTAACGTCCCCCTGACTAGTGGCGATAGCGGTAGATACTGGGTACAAAGTAATGACGTAGATACTAACGTCAGAACACCTTCCCCTACGTTACCGCTTCTCGCGAAAATAAACCGGTATGTTAACTGTCCTAACAATGTTAAAGGCGGTATGTCGCCAAAATTTGATGAGGGTGTCGTCAGTGAACAGAAATTATAAGACAGTGGCGGGTGGATACATTATTTGTTTTAGGAAAAAATTAAAGACATTTTTGTATTATATTATATACTTGAATTATTTCGGATATGCAGTTATGTCAAAAAGCCCAAAAAAACGTATTTCTTTGCTGTTAACAATTGACATACCAAAGGTGCGTTCGATTTGTATATTCAATGTGCGCATTTGTTCACACCGTAAGAACTTTTCGCTCCGAACCCGTTGGAGATGAATCTGACAAAAGCTTTTACAAATGTTTCACTTTTATTTTTTTTACAAATGTATTTCTTTATAATTTGGATTTTTTAATAAACTGTAAAGCTCTATTTTCCATACTTTTAAGAAAAACTAAAAGTTTTTTTAACAATATAAAATCTGATTTATTTATAAATAAGTGTACAAAAACTGCTTTCTTAACAATACTTTAAAATGCAAACAGTTCATCATTCTAAATTTATTGCCGTTATTTGAGCTATAGAAACAACAAGAAGCTGCAGGAATTTCCTTAAACCTTTAAAATTTGGTGAAAGGGCGATATTTAATTAAAAAAAATGGACTAAAATGGGACAAAAGCTCTAAAGAAGTATCATCAACAAGGGCAAAAGGATATTCCAAAAGATGTTGATTGCAATACAATGCAATATAAACTAATGGTAACAATAGGAAACTTAATGTGTAGTGGTGATAATTTATTTTTGACAATGCGTAATTTTAAACTTGGAATTTGTCATTAATGTGACAAGTAACAGTTGAACAGAAAACACATGACTTTTTTTGGTAAATTTATTGTTTCTCTCTGCAAAAGTGTATCAGTTAAGGATGCAAAAAAATGTTGGAACTGCATATCCGAAAAAATTCAACTATACATAACAAGTAATCTCAATTATAGTTTTAAAAATAATCAAAAATGGTTTTGTTTAATTAGACAGGTCCACAAAAAAACGTGGTGTGTGCTGGGTGTCGGACAGAAGTTTATTGGCGTATTTTTTTCCGCGGAACATGAATCTAAAGTAAAAATTGGGGGTCAAACAGCAAAAAATCGAAAAATCCCCAAAAAACCGACACGGTACATTTACCGGCACAAACCTGCTACCACGGAATAATTGAACTACTAATATATAAACTATAAGAGATACAAAAAATTTCGTAAAACACAAAAAAAAGCTTTTAAAGTTGTCTATAAAAAAGAAAATCCTAGTCCGACAACCAGCACACACCACTTTTTTGTGAGCCTGTGTTATTTTTGTATACTGGAAAATAATAAAATAATATTTTTGCCATTTTTACTTAGTATTGCCCAGCTAAAAGTAAAAAAAAGCATAGGAATACGAATATTGTCATGGGATTGTCTAAAGCAAAATGTAATTTTTTAATTTCTCGTAAAAACAATAAAATACCCGGCATTTAAAAAGGTTTTATTTACAGAAAAATGGGAAAACATACAAAGAATTTTATTTAAAATAAAATTTTATTTAAAAAAATAACATAAAATTATTTTTACTTCTACGGCCAAATCCGTATGTACGCTACAGAGACCTACGAAGTCAGGTTTTTTACTTTTATCAAGCCATTACTTAATAAAACAATGGCTTAATTTTGCTTTAATTATCTTTTAGAGCACTATGGAAGTTAAATAAAAGTAATAATTAAAAATAAAAATTCAACCTTTAACTTGAAAACCTGCAGGGTATAACTTTATATGAAAACACCCATTTCTTTTTACTAAACTTTTACTGCTCTATATACATTCCTGGACAAAATTAACGCAACAATATAATTAATCATACAAATCGCTTTATTTTTTTTATGGACACTGGTTACATTTACAGTTAAAAAAATATATTCTTGGATAATCCATAAGTAAATCAGCTACAGTATGTCTGTATAGGATTAGAATGAAAATTATTTAAACAAAATCATAAACATTATAAATTTTTTAAATAAATAAATTAATGATTTTACTTGGATATTAGTATCGTGTCTTTCCTCCTTTACTTAGGATTGCCTTTATGCGCCTAGGCATGCTTTGTTTCCACTCTGTGAAAGCTGAGTTTGGAAGTTCCCTTAGGTTTTCAGGTGCAGCTATACGACGTTTGACATTTTTTTAGGGTTACTTCATACATGTTTGATCATATTCAGATCCGGGCTTCTTGGTAGCCATTGTATAATTGGTATACCAACTTGATTAACATAATCGAGTACCTTCCTAGCCACGTGACACCAAGCGTTTTCTTGCATAAATAGGGAATTGGGTATCACAAAATGGCCAAAAGTCATTATATGTTCCACTTCATTATTCGTGAGATAGCATTCATAGATCTCGTATAGACAGGAATTATTTATGAGCGAGCGCCAAAGCAGATGCCACTTCAGGATATAACAGAGCCAACGCCAAATGGAATCCTTGCAGAAATATTGCAAGTAGCAAACCTGTTTTCTCGTCTTCACCATACTTGCTCACGTCCATCTAGATATTTTAGGTAGCGATGGGCATATTCGGATCATTTTAATATTCGAATATTCGTATTCCGGAAGATCTTCATATTCGGAATATCATTCGATATATGAAACATTGACCGATCATCAACGCCAGTCGATATTCGATATATTGCGCCGACCGCCGACCGCCGACCGTCGATTTACCCCGAAGTCGAAGCGTTTGCTTTCGAAATAACGAATTATTCCGAATAAATCAGTTGTCGATGAGATGAAAAATGAATTATTTTGTTTCGACTATTTTAGTTGTTGGGTTAATGTTGAGTTAGCATACGTATACGTTTTTAATTTGTTTTGCTGTTATTGGTGGTGCGGCGGAAGATTTGTTTCCGTTTTAATTCGTAATAATTGGTGTGGTGTATAGAATGGCAGTATACAGTGGCCGCCAAAAAAGTCGACACTTTGTGGAAAATTTTTATTCTTAATATTAATTTTGTGTGTGTAGTCTCTGCATTTTGACTTGAAAATTCATTATGATGGAAATGCATATTATAATTAAATATAAAATTATGTGGTAACGAATCAAAATGTGGCATCCGACATTTAAATTTTCAAGTGCATTCTTTTGATAGCTCTTCCTATTCGGTCGAACTAAGATTGACTTGAATGAATTACGAATCGAATGAACTATCATTCGATAAGTAGCGGTATTATACCCCAGATGATTGGAATACGAATATTCGAATATCCGAAAGAAATATTCGCATCATTCGAAACATTCCTATATTCGAATATCGTTCGGAAGATCATTCGGAAGGTTCCATCACTAATTTTAGGCTAATTCTAGTTTCATCTGTAAAGAAAACTTGTTTTCAAGTATTAACTGACCTATTTTTATGATTTCAAGCAAAATGTAACCTGACAACTCTAGTAAGCAAGGGTGTAGTGGCTGGACGCCTACTATATAATCCAGTTTTATTTAACCCTTTTTTAACTATTCTAGAATAATTTGCGACATTGCAATTTGTCGTATAAAACTGATGCTCGCGCTACCTCATATTCTTTAAAATTCCTTGTTCGATTCATTTTTCCAATTTTTCGGAGTCACAAACAAAACAGTTTGCCGTAAAAACGTAATATTTGCCAAAAAGTAACATTGTGAGCCAAATTTTTAAGAAAATTTGTAGCAAAAATTGCCTAAAAATGTTTTTCTGCCAAAAGAATCTGTGGTTATAATGGAAATTAAAAATTCGGTTTCGAAATTGGATGCCCATATTTTTAAAACTCTTAAAGAGGGACCTATTAAATGTGGTATTTTTTAAAGTTAAAGTAATTAATTTTAATTTTTAATAGTTTTGGAAATAGGATGCAACAACATGAGTTTGATAGTAATAGCATTTTTTTAAATGAAACACCCGTATCGATTATTTTAAATGGGACGTCTATTACAATTAAAGAGATCTTTTAAAAAGCTTCAAAAATACCACATTTGATATGTCTATCTTTAATAGGTTTGGAACTATGGGCATCCGAATCTAAACCCTAATTTTTAATTTTCATTATATTTACAGCAATAAGCTACTGCTTACATACATATAAAAATTAAAAATTATTTTTTAGATTTTTGCGTTTTTTTATAGACTACAAGCCTCATTTTAGGGTGTTTCTGGACAAAATACCTCAACAATATGAAATTATTAAACAAATTATTTTATTTTTTTTATTCCACTTTTGAAGTTAATCAAGTATTTAAATAGTTGGCTATGGATACTAGGTCTCGTTGTTAAGTGCCTCAATTTAGACAGTTTGTTCAGATTGACAGTTGTAAAGAATGTTTTAGCAGATAAACAATTTTGGGCAAGTTTTGCTACAGATTTTCTTTAAAATTAGGCTCACAATTTGTTACTTTTTTGAAAATAATACGTTTTTATGGCGGACTATTTGTAACGCCGACAAATCATCAGTTTTATTGGACAAGGGTTATTGTCAGAGTTATGTTGTCAATTTGTTCGGCAAACATCGTTCCACAATAAGTCGTATGGCAAGACGTTTGACTCAATTAGGAACTTATTCTAGAAGACTAGGGTAAGGGCGAAAACGATGCACTAACGATCGAGATGAACGTTTTCTGGAACAATACGCTTTAAGAAACAGGACTGCCACTAGTTCTATGACTAAAAATGAACTCAAAGCTACCCGCAATGTCATAATTTATTCTAGAATAGAAAGAAAAGAGCTAAATGAAATTGGACAAGACAGTAGGAGACCAGTCACTGCACCCTTGCTTACTAGAGTTGCTCCAAATCATAAAAATTGGTCTGTGTTTTTTTTTCACAGATGAAACTATAGTTATTCTAAAACATCCCGATGGACGTGAGCAAGTATGGCAAGGACCAGGACACAGGTATTAAATTTGGCAGTGGCTCTGTTATGTTCTGGATTGCATCTGCCTTGGCGCTCGCGCATAATTAATTCCTGTTCGTACGAGATCGAAGAATACTGATTAGTATTTTGAAAATAATGAAGTAAAACATGTGATGCCTCTTGGTCATTTTATGGACCCCAATTCTTTACTTATGCAAGATATTCTTTGGTCTCACGTAGCTTGAAGGTACTCGATTATCTTAATTAAGTTGGTAGCAACTGTAATCTAATTAGTGTCCATAAAAATATTGAAAAATATATATATATATATATATATATATATATATATATATATATATATATATATATATATATATATATATATATATATATATATATATATATATATATATATATATATATATATATATATATATATATATATATATATATATATATATATATATATATATATATATATATATATACAGTGACCGCCAGAAAGTATGCGACATATGGAAAAAGTTTTTATTATGACGTTTAGAACAAAATCGATTATGCAGATCAACTCTGCATCACTTAACACCTCAGAAACAATTGAACGATCCCGATTGTCATTTGTTATTTGGCAGTAAATTTGAATTTTGTTAGGTTGGTTGACCGAATGGCCCCTTATTTGTCAAAATATCAAAAAATTTTAAAAAGATAAGTTGTTCAGCATTTAGTTATATGGCTATGTGTAAAATTTTAAGCCATTTGGATAAACACCAAAATTTGAACATTTTTTTCCATAAAACTATTTTTGTTTGAAAAAAATTTCTTTATCATTTAGAAACAGGTTTTCCAGACCTAAACGAATGTTTCGGCACAATTTTTTTTCACTTTAGTTAGTCTTTTTTTCCGAAGAAAAAAAAAGGTATTTTTCGGAAACCCGAATTGTCGCATAGGCATTTTTTAAATACCGTAACTCGGAATTTCAAATATTAATTTTTTTATTTGAAGTTATTTTAATTATTAAATTAAATCGTTTTAACGGTAAAAATTAATATTTGAAATTCCGAGTTACGGTATTTAAAAATGCCTCTGCGACAACTCGGGTTTCCGAAAAATACAATTTTTTAAATTTTCTTCGGAAAAAAGAACTAACTTACTGAAGTAAAAAAAAAATTGTGCCGAAACATTAGTTTAGGTCTGGAAAACCTCGGAATCGTTCAATTGTTTTTGAGGTTTCAAGTGATGCAGAGTTGATCTGCGAAATCGATTTTTTTCTAAACGTCATAATAATTTTTTTTTCCATATGTCGCATACTTTCTGGAGGTCACTGTATATATATATATATATATATATATATATATATATATATATATATATATATATATGTATATATATATAATATATATATATATATATATATATATATATATATATATATATATATATATATATATATATATATATATATATATATATATATATATATATATACCGGGTGTTTCTCAAAGGTGGTTTCCCCCTATAACTTTTTATTTCTTTAAGATGGGAAAATGAAATTTGGCTTATCAATATATGACCTAAAAATGCATTGAATGACCTGTTCAATTGTTTTTGATGATTCCCGGTTTCACTGGAAATGACCTCAACTTTTAAATTTTAAATGGAATACCCTGTATTTTTTTTACCTATTCGATTGAAAATGACATTCTAATTACAACGACACCCCATATGTCAACTTTTGACATTTTTCTTTAAAAATATTTAATTTTTTAAAACTTAATCTAGAGTGCCATGACGTTGCTAAAACAACCAATTTTAAGTCCAGGAGGCGTGTAAAAATAGTTTTAATTATTTTTCATATTTTATGTCTTCTCCAGGAAGGTAAAAAAAATTCAAAATTTTATTTCTAGACATAACTAATTTTTT
>JAHBCN010024727.1:0-11744 GCA_019359885.1 Listronotus oregonensis | reverse complement strand
TTTAACGAAATCAGCGATATTTATGTACATTACATTACGACTAATAGATATCAAAATTAATTTTAACCTATACAACAACACTTATTTGCTTGTTTTTTGTTTTGTTTTACTTTTTATTGTTTTTTTTTTATTTTTCCCTTTTTTGTTTTGATTTTTTTGTATGGCTTTAGTAATGTTTTTTTTTTTTTTACTTTTTTTAACTCTTATTTTTGCCTTTAACATAAATTGATACAACCCTTATAAAGTCTAATGTTTTCTGACAATACTATTGTACTAATATTAAATGGATTTTAAAAATTTTTGAGCATCTAAAAAAGATGTTAACTTGGTTACCAAAGACGAATCAATATATGATGATCCAATAACTGCCCCGCATACAAGTGTATATTATTTATAAGCCCTTTTTTTTTTCATGTCAACGTGATGAAGTCTGAAGGGCTTTTAAGCGAGAAATTATTCTTTCAAAATGTTTATTACTTTCATGGTAAGACCGTTTTACGGATATTTGAAAATAAACTTTTAAATTAATTGCCCCTATTTGATCTTTTAAAAGCATCCTCCAAAATTATAAAATATTTGGTGTTTTGAAATAGAAAACATATTAGTAAATGGCAACAGAAAATTTTCAGTAAAAACGTTTGACAATGGCGCTTCTTTTGCATGGTTGAGGATGTGTTTGGAAATTGAGATGCAGTCCAGGTATCAGGAATCGGTAAGTATTCACTTATAGATCAGTAATTTGAAAACATCAGATGACATAATCTAACCAGTAAAGTTTTAATATTACCTAAACGTCCAAAAACAGTATATTACGTATCAGAAAAGTGAAATTTTACTTGACAAGAATGGTACTTTTGAATCCGAGCAAAGCGTGGATTTAAATACGAGTCAAGTAAAATCACTTTTCTGACGAGGTGCATGTATTATTTTTTCGCATTTTGTAGATAATTGACCATTTTGCATTTCATGTTTAAATCCGTTTATATAATATAGACGTAGTATTCTGACGTCTCAGTAATTTGGCAATTTAAACCTAAACAGGATGATGTTTTTTGTAATTAACAACAATTGACAGCATCCAAATAAACTCACTTTGAAGAACAATATTTTTAAAATAATTATCAAAATGGTGATGAAAACGACTCGAAAGATATCTTACTTGCAGCCTGAAGCCCCAGTTTTTTCGGGAAATCTAAGCAAAGGTATGAGAAAGTGTATAATATGTTCTGTGAGTAGACAAACTTCAAGAGATTTAAAGAAATTGACGAAAACTTTATCCTGGCCTATTTTTACAAAAAAATAGGGTATTTTATATGGTTAAAATATTCTACGTGGGTAATAGTTTTGTTATTTGTTTTAGGAAAAATTCCTTAGAGCTTGTAATGAGCTACATACTCAATAATCAAAAGCACGATACAAATCAATAAAAATACGGATATTTTACAATATAAAAAGGTAATATCTTACTTAAAATCTCCAAAATAACCAATATAAACCTAAAAAATGAAAATTTTTGACAATGAAAACCGTCACAACGTTTCTGAATAAAGCTCCGGACGAACATTTTTGTTAATGAAAGTGGTATTAATTTTTGGGCCGAATGGTGCACATCGTCGTGAAATTGTTGTAAATAAAAAAGATGTGCAACAATTGGTTGATACACCGGGGCCAAAAGTTATAACCTTTTTTTACGTACACACTTGTTCTTTTAATATTTGTAATCACACTGTCCAAAATAACGTTTTTCTTTCTTGTTAAATAGTGGTTTTATAAAGTAATGTAAATGCGAAAAAATAAAATAAAAGCCAAGCTGCAGGCAACGAACTCAAAGGCTAGAATTAACGCAACGCCAGTTTGTTTTGATAAAACCTAAACAAATTGCTAGATCTCAGAAATTAAAATCACGAAATTATCTGTAAAATGTGTTAAAATTATTTAAAAATATTGGGTTTTCTGTTAACATAGGCAACATTAATTTAAGTTTAAATATTTATTGATATGGCAGTTCTAAGATCCGATTGCACCGGCAACAAGGTTGATTGAGACAATTGCTGTATTCGTTTAATAAAAAATTATATTAAATCAGGTATTGGACGGCACTTCAATGTTATTTTATCTCTTTCTATTGGGTTGTATTATTCAATAACACGTTTTGTAAACTGATTTGATCAACAGCAATCGAATTGAGCATCTAAAGTGAATGACATATCTGTCTGTCACTATAGATAATAAACAAAAATAGTTTTCTGGCTTAAAAAAATATTTTTAACAATAGAAAATTATCGAATTATAAAAATTTTAGTTATGGTAAAATGCCGTAAACATTAAAAAAAAATTAATATTACCGGGGTGATGTTATTCAGTGTGTTAAACGAATGTTGCTGGCGCAGTGTGCTTACAAGAACTCTATCTACCGCCTCTCCCTTTGAATATATTAATGCCAAACAACGTTTCTTTTACTTTAATTCCATTAAAGAGTTCGTTGGCTGCAAGCGACACGCCGCGCTGGCCTTAATTTTAAAATATCTGACCAACATACTTACGTCAAAAACAATGGAAGTTTTTTTTATGAATAAAGGTTTTATTTTTTGAAGGTGACCGTGTACTCCGTTGCTATCGAAAATACAGTGAAAATTGTAGCAATCGTTGCTTGAACGAAAAGTTCCATCATGTTAATAAACTGAGCTGCAAACAATTCGTGACTAAAATCTTCTGCACCATATTTGGGATTTAGTCGCATATAGTATATTCTCTTAAAATCATGAGTTACTTTTGGTAATGGCAAACACTGCCTAAAAGTCGTATAAAAGTAAAAAAAACTCGTAATATCTACTTTGTTACTTAAATAGTACAGCAGTATGGTATAGGTGTAAAAATACAATGATTTTATCGCGGAATAATATATTGGTTACGATTAAGATGATTTTGTATTTTCTTAATTAAGTAAAAATTGTAAATATGTTGTGCATTGATGTGTCAGATTTATTAATTAAAAAGTCCTTGTGGAGTACACGCCTAAAGAAACTAAGACACCTTTGGTCCTGGTCCCGGTATATAGAGCCTGCTTAGCCCCATTAACCCCTCTGAACTAGCAGATTGCTTAAAACAAATACGTTCTATAGGTAGTTGTATAAACTCACCTATCCATTGGAAAAATTTCTACTTACTATTTTAGATCCTTTGGAAAAAATATCGGGTGGAGACACAAAATTTCAGAATACAAAGTAACTGAAATTAGTAATTGTCTTAAAAGTTGCCTCTACTAACCTTATTTTCACTATTTCTTCTCTTTGAATACAATTTTTAATTTATACACTATATTAACATACAATATTTTATAAACACCTTTTAAAAACTTGTTTTTATATTTATTTTACACATTTTCTCCATTTAATTGCAAACCTCCACTTTCCAAGGCCGCTTACGCCGCAACCATGTATACGCTAGGCATTTTATCAGTAAATATGGCCGCGGCCTTTGACATTAAAACCTCACAATTTAATGGAAAAAAGGTAAGAATAAATAAAGAAAACAATTTTTTATAATTCGAGAAAATTACTCTGGATTTAAGCCATTTACTTTATGAAGTTATTTAGTAGGTAGGTATTTGATTACTTACATAACTTTGCTGTGTTGTACCAACTCAGGGGATAACGGATGCCATTTATATAACTCCGGCATTAAACCTCTAATTGTATAATACATATCCAATTTTTGTTTTGCCCTTTCAATGCTAAATTTATTGTAGAGCACCAAAAATCTTAGGGTGCGATATGCTAAAAATACATTTGGTTTTTGGTTTACCTATAAACTAAGGTATCTTGATTCTCAAATTTTTGCTTATTTCAGTGTGTTTTCCCCAATTTACATTTTTACCCGGGACAACTTTTTATATTTTTTTAGATTAAGCATCTAATAATATAAAGTTTTTGTCTCCTGATATTTTTTCTCATTTTGCTTCGTTTTCAAAAAAAAAAAAATAAATAAATAAACCAATGCATTGCAATTCTCTAAAACTCTTACCGCCGAATGATGATTGCGTTGTTAAAGTTAGCAATGGACTTAACAATGGGTTAAATTTAACAAAGAGTAAAAAATGAAAAAACTTGACAAGGTGGCACATTTCAAGGCAAATCGATGGTGATTAATAATTTGGTTCACAATTTTGCTTTAAAAGTCAATTAAAGCTATAAAAAATAATTACCTTGCACCGAATATAAAAAAATAGGGTTGGCATTCTAACAAAGTCATTTTATATATTTTCTTCAAAAACAAGCAGTAGGATAGATAACTCAAATGACTAATACTGCAAAACTTTTTAAAATTTTGATTATTGATAGCTGTCAACTTACTGTTCAACAGCGATTAGCAATCAAAATTGATAAAATAAATTTCTTGTTTTATATTTTTGATCTGTGGAGCTTTGGAGCTCCGTAGAAGCCAAAATACGCATAATGGAGCTTCGTGCCCATTGATACTTTTTCTCAGGACGAAAAAAGCTACAACAAATATCCATTTTCACTGGGGTCACTTTCCATAAGAAATGATCGATCTGTTGGGCTTTGGAGCTTCGTAGGAGCCAAAATAGGCACAACGGAGCCTCGTGCGTGACAAAAGCTAAAACATATATTGATTACAGCCATTTTTACCGGGGGCCACTTTTCATAAGAAATGTGCGGGGTCCTTTAATTTTTTTAAGTTTTTTTTTTATGGAATCCAAAGACGATTAATTGGTTTATTATTATTATTTTTTTTTTTTTGAAAATAAAGCTAAAGAGAAAAAAATATTAGAAGAAAATAAAGCTGTATTCTTAGATGCTTAATTTAAAAAATATAAAAATTGCAAATAAAATGGAAAGTTGCATTTTGACTGCAAAACTAAAACATATTTTCTAAAATATTAGTTTACGTCTATTTTAAACATAAAAACAACACTTTATTTACTAAAATCAATACCTACTTGGTTTCTCCGGAAAGTGAGGTTGGGTGTCCGCCCATTTGCCCAGTACCTGAATAAATTCTTCCAAATCTTCTTTTGATTTATTAAATTCTTTATATATTTGTTTATAAAACTCTTTTTCGTCAGTTTCCAAAATACCCTTTGACATTTTAAATTAAATAAAAGGCAAACTAAATTTGTAAACCCGGTAAATAGAAAGCGCAGGTATTTTATAACGCAGAAAAGATAAATGGTTTGGAAAAAAATATATTTATCGTTAATTAGGTAAAATTATCCACAGACAAAAACAATAATTAAAACATAAAACAGGGTGAGACAAATTGTCTCTCCAGTCTAATGTTAGGAATTAAAAAATCGGGAAAATTTAATGATAGTATACTTTTATTTTTGGGATAGTCGATGATGGCTTTAAGGCCAGGGTTTTTAATTTTTGGGATCGGGAGCCCGTTTTGAAATTCCGAGAAAAAAAAAACAATTTACGGGATCTAGGTATCCCGGGAGTGACCCAAATAATCTTTTTATTAAAAAATCAAACATTAGCAATAGCAAACAAAAACCACAAAAATAAATATTGTAATTATACAGTTACGTGTCATAGGATAGGTAAGTAAAAAATCAAGAAACGCAAATTTTTTTAAAAAGCAAAACAAAATCTTTTTTCGTTTAGCTTTGTTAAAGTAAAAAGGCTTTTAAAAACATCAATGGTTTTTTTTTTTTGAAACACTCTACAAAGGCTGAATTCCTAAGTACTTACGTACTCTGGGTGTCTTAAGAGTGGTAAAAGGGAGTTTATTTACGCGGGACTTTTAAAGAGTTAAAGAAAAAGGAAAAATATCTGCGGATTGCAGGTTCCAGATAGACTGGACACTCTAAGGATGAAGAAACGAACAAAGTGGGAAATATAGGGCTTCTCAACCTGAATTTTAAAATAATGCATAAAAGTGGCACCACGTGATGCTGTGTTGGGAGCTACCAGAGATAAAATTATGATGGCCAACTCTTCAGAGCAGAAGCCGTGAAAATTTTATTATGTTCTTGTCCAAAAGGTCATCTTGTCGACGTTTAACTTTTATTATTAATCATTCACACATGTGTGGACGTTTATTGAATAAAATATTTGTCCACACATTACTGCAAAGATATATTTCATGTGTGGACGATTACTTAAAAATATTAGGCATCCACTATATGTGGGCAAATGTCCACTGCCTTTTAAATTAGCTTAAGGTGGTTTTCTGGTTTGGAGCTCGGATTTTTACCTCAAATAATAAGTCAAAAAATGGTTACACCCTTTTATTCTTCCATCTTAAGGCTACATAAAAAAAAATTGCCCAAAAATGTTAAGGCGTCGCGTCGTTGAATAAAATGGCGCCGAAGAAGTTCATACTCGCCGTACTCCCGTAGGCGGGCGCATCTGGTTCAGGTAGGTAACTGGGAGGTCTGAAGCAGACGAGACCAAAAAATTATTAAAATATATGAGTGTAGCTCAAGGAAGTTTTAAACGTGTATGGAAGCCCAATGCTATGGCCCATTCGATCAAAAAATGTCCAGCCCAGTATAAAAATAACTGTCAGATTTGGGCCCTTTGCCGATTCTGCGCAATAACAAAATTCCATGAAATACAATGTGTTCCCCAAATTTACACACTGATAAATCAAGGGCAGTTAGGCAACACATTATACTTTTATGAGAGCCGGAATCCCTTTTTAAGGGTTTGGTGCACGCGGCGCGTATGATATCCGGCTGTCCATCCCCCAAACCCGTTGGCGTCGTCGTCTCACAATCGCCGTTTTCGTTGTGGTTTGTGCCCTTTGCGCCGTATTAGTTTCGGTTGTTTTGCCTTGTGTGATTATATTTTGTGGTTGCAGGAGTATTTTGGATTGATAAAACATTTTTATTTTAGTGATTAGTGTTTATTTAATTGTGACTAAAATTTTTTGTGTTTATTGTTTGTTACTTAATATCGTAACAAAATGCCCGGAGGTTGTAGGGTTTTTTGTCTTGAAAAACCCAAAGGGGTAACATACCCGGCTTTTTTTACTTTAGGTAAGTATTTCATTATATTTAAATTAGGTGTTTCTTATGAGACGTAACGTTAGGTAACCGAATAAATAATAATACCTATATCAATTATGAATAATAGAAAATAAAATATTCATAGAAATAAAAGTGGGGAAAAAAGGCAATCTTAACTATCTTTTTGGGTGATTACCACAATGTTTTTTTTTGGGGTTTTTAAAAAAAAAAATAAGGTTTACATTTAGGGATTTTTTTTCATTTAACAATTAGTTTAAAATTTTTTTAAAAAACGGGTTTTTTTATTTTTCAAAGATTTTGGTAAAAATACAAAACTTCCCCAAAATATCAACCATTTAAATAGAGGGCTTTAAAATATTTTTTTCCATATTATATCGATGATATAAAATTAATATTACAATTACAATAATTTTAAATTTCTAAAAGGGGATATCGTTGAATAACCAACAATTTTGTGCAAAAAAAACAGTGAATGTTTAAATTTGACATAAGGTGGTGTTAACTTTTTTAGATAGTAAAAAAGAATTACAGTCTGGGGCCCCGACCCATTACTCATTGCGCAAACCTTTGGGATTGCCGACCCCCCATTCCCCTGCCTGCACGGCTGGAAATTTTGTTCCAGTATTGGGCTTCCACACCTTTAAACTTCCTTGGGTAGCTATGGCGGGGCTTGGAAAAGCAAAATCGTCTCATAAAAAGGCTGCCTTTTAAAACGAAAATTTAAAAAAACGATTTTTTGTTGTATTTCAACGAACGTAAAATCCAAATTTCAAAGCGATTTTTTTAAATTTTGAGGTTGCAAAAACCCTAGCTCAACAATTTCCCCCAAAATGGCAAAGCGGGCATCAAAAAATTTGTTTTAAATACTTTTCCAGCAATCCAGGGGGCTTGGGGAAAAAGATGGGGTTTTGGGGAAAAACGGTTTAAAGTTTTGGAAAAAGCGTTTGATCAGGGCCGTCCAAGTGCAAGTGTTCCAAGGGCCGCTTTTAAAAAAAAAGGGGTTTTTGGGCCACAATACAAAAAAACTTTGTGTGCAACTTTTTTGTTAAATTTATGGGAAGGGTTTCAAAGAAAAAACGCGTTTGTATTATTATTTTAATTTATTCAAAAACATCAAATTTCAAAAAATTACTGGGGAAATTTTTTAAAAGTTTGGGTTTTTACTAACTAGTGCATCAATATTTACTTTAATATTTGTTGTTGATAAAACCCAAACAACTGAGTAAGTAACTTATCAGAGAGGAAACATTTATATTTTGATTTTTAAAATTTTATGTTAGAAAAGCGTTTTTGCAAAGATACGTGCTTCCTAGTATTAAACCCCGTGTAAGTCATAAGTTTCGCAATTTGGGGTATCGTTCTTCTGGCAGCAACTTGAAAAATCCAATCCTGTTTCAATTCTTCCTTGGTAAAAAGGGGTCTGATTAATCCCCAACCAGTTGAAAGTCTGCTCTGCTTACATTCTCAACTGAAATTGTAAGGGGCTGAGTAAACACTATCATTTAAAGGCCCGCTCCGAGGGGCCGCAGGAATTAAGGATGAAGGCCGCATGCGACCCGCGGGCCACATGTTGGACAGCCATGCGCTAGATTATACGGGACGACCGGTCCGATCATCGTGTGTTTCGACTATAAGAAAAGATTTCAGGGCAATTCACCCATATATTCTTCATAATAAAAGGTATTAAAAACCCCCCTTTTTTATCTTGGGACAGTCCACGAAGGCTGATGCCTAAGTACTACCGTACCGTGGGTGTCTTCAGTGTGGCAAGAGGGAGTTTGTTCACACGGGACTTAAATTTTTGGAGATTGGGAGGAGAAGGAAAAACTTCTGCGGGCAGGCAAGTTTCATAGTTTTGACACTCTAGGGATGAAGAAACGAAGAAAGCGGGAAGTTCGGGGCCTCTCTAACTGAAGTGTAAAAGGATGCATAAAAGTTGCACTACGTGTTGCTCTGTTGGGAGCTGCCAGAGAAGGAATTATACTGGCCAACCCTCTGAGGGGAAAGCCGTGAAAATACCTATAGAAGAGCGACAGATCCCCTACAGCTCAACGGTGGGCAAAAAGAGGAAGCCTTCTTAAAGTGGGGATCTTTTAAGGGGGCCTTTTTTGAATGGAGTCCAGAATGCAAATGTTGAAGGGACGCCTTTCCCCGACATGAGAACAATATTCTAAAGAGGGTCTTATTTGGGATACATACAGAGTGTACAAATTGAAGAAGAGAAATATTTTCTGGCTCGGAAGAGAACCCCAATCTTTTTTGAACCCTGCCGAAGCTATGGATGAAATGGGTTTGTGCCAGTTAAGGTTATTCTCAAAAGTAACGCCGACAAGATTAAACGACTTTTTGTTCGGGGAGAACTTGGCCGCTCATATGTAAGGGATGAGCATTTGCAAATTTTTTTCGCCACAGCGAACATGACTGTGTTTTCGAGGCATTAAACTGAACAAGTTTTTTTCCCCCCAATCCAAGATAAGTTTAAGGTCTTGTAAAAGAGATATCTGCATTGACCTGCCCTTGTTTTCGAAATCAGGATTACACGGTGGCTGAAGAAATTGAATACTAGAGTGGAGGATACTATCGTCAACAAAACTATGAATGGGATTGATTGTGGAAGAGAGAAGATCGTTAATGTGAAAAGAAAAAACAGCGTGGGTGCCAGCACTGACCCCCGGGGCACCCCAGCATTAATTTGGTAGAAGCTGGAGGAATGACCATCTACACTAACTGATATACGTCAATTAGAAAGGAAACTGGAAAGCCAAGTGCAAAGCTTAGATGGAAGACCGTAAGAAGGAAGTTTGTTAAGAAGCCCATCATGCCAGACCTGATCGAAAGCTTTGGATATGTCAAGAGCAACGATTTGGGATTCACCAAGAAACTCACGGTACGTTAGTACTTAGGCATCAGCCTTCGTGGACTGCCCCAAGATAAAAAAAAAATTCGAGGGACTTGTTCCAGTTGTGTGAGACAAGGGAAAGAAGATCAGCTGTGGGTCTACTGTGACGGAATCGATATTGTCTATCATGTAAGATCTTATGTTTTTCCAGATACTTTAAGTTTTGGGAAATAATGAATTTTTCCATTATATTGCAAACAATTGAAAGAAGAGATATAGGTATAGATATTGATAGATATAGATATAGATATAGTAAGAAGAGGTATAAGGCTTAACTTTTTTACAATCTTTTAAACACACATTAATTTAGGATTTTGATATTTATGCACCTACTTATATGCCACAAACTTAAGTAAAAGAATATGTTAAAGCAAACTTGACCCTTCACCGTTGGACAAATAATAATAGGTACTTTTGTACCAAGGTCGTAAAATAGCATTTTACGCCCGCTGCTAAAAGTTTAGGTGCAAATAGTATTTTTTGTACAACTTAAATTATTGACTGAACATTTTCTGCTGTTATTTTGTCTTTATTTTTGACTAGTATATCGGAGTCTTTTGCTAATGTTACTGTCAAGCTTAAGTCAAATTAATTAAACAACTTTAGGTTACCCTAGAAATAATTTCACGTGAAGTCAACAAAATTTTCAACAAAGTGATTTTTAAATTTTAATTATGAGCCGAAATAATCCAGAAATAGAAGCTGCAGAGAAAGTCTGCCTACAGTTTGTGCCAAAAAAGTCATAATTAATAAATGAAAAAAATAAAGTTCCAGCACCACAAACTCTTCCGGATATTCCGATGTAACCACTAGAGAACCTGATATTATACATCAAGAATAGGCAAATTGTAAGCAGTGTCCTTTTAACATAACGTTAAATAAATAAATTGTGGTTTTACTAAAAATTTAAGGGCCCTTTTTGTGCATGCATGTATATATATATATATATATATATATATATATATATATATATATATATATATATATATATATATATATATATATATATATATATATATATATATATAAATATAAATATATATATATATATATATATATATATATATATATATATATATATATATATATATATATATATATATATATATATATATATATATATATATATATAAAATATATATATATATATATATATATATATATATATATATATATATATATATATATATATATATATATATATACTGGGGACAACGAAATCACTACCCAGCTCTTTTTATTTTCTTGAATGAAAACATATGGCTTTCAAATTTTAGGATAACGTATTATATCATAAGATGCCGATTTTGGGGTATTATAATATGTGTTATCACTTCCGGTTTAACCGGGAAACGACTTCAACTTTTATTTTTTCAATGGAACACGCTGTATATTTTTTTGGAATTTGATTCCCACGGATTATTTCTGTTATAAAATCTAAATTAGTCCTATACCTATCTCTGCTTGTTTTTGAGAAAAGGGCGACTGAAATGCCAAACGACCGCACATTATGAGTTTTATGGGAAAACAAATAAATGTTATAAAAAAATTTTTTTTGCTTAAATTAATTTTTCATTAAGACTCTATCTTTGGTGGTCATTTAATCTACTTCCGGCTTTACCGGAAGTGCTGGGGAAAAAATTGGGCTTTTTTAATAATTTTCTTTAAAAAAAATTTTTAAAGCAACACCCTGTATATTTTTTTAAAAATTTTGGGTTTCTAAAGTCATTTTTATATAAAATCTGTATTAAGTCCTATACTATTATTGTCAGTTTTTATGAAAAAAAAAAAAAAAATTGTTTTCCCCCATAACTTCATAAAAGTGCGGGCGTTTGAACATTTTAATCA
>JAHBCN010024726.1:0-11703 GCA_019359885.1 Listronotus oregonensis | reverse complement strand
AAATTATATTTTATAGTGGAGAATACTATTTTAAAAAATATTTTAAAATTGCGCTTACCAAGAAAAATAGGAGTTTAAAACGACGATCGGAAATGTTTATCTAAAAAATTTTGTTAAGCTACGCATAAGCTACTTCTTTGTAGCAACGCAAGTGACAATGAATACAACTGGGGCGTTGTCCAACTTGGCCTCAAAAAGGAATACTTTAGGTTATGCGATTTTAATGCCCTTTGAAAAATGCCTAACTCGCCTCGATGAGCAATAATTGTGTATTGTAGTTCATGTCAATGCATATATGCATATAATGGTAAAGAAATTTCGTTGTACATATTTTCATATTCATCTAGTGCGTTGGGATAAGTAGTTCTGTTGAATTTAAAGAAATTTGTAGTCAACGGGGTTACATACTAGGTACTAGTACTATCAATATGTATCAGTTAAAATAGGCACGACTAGGATCCGTAAAATATTTTAATAAATTATTTAAATATATTTTTGGACCAAGATAGGCGGTTTAAAAGCAGATAAGACTTGGATTTAAAACGAGATAAGCAAAAATTATAAGCATACCTGATCGTTTTGTCTTAGAACTTTAATTGTCAGTATGATTTAGCCACATTCAGATTTAATTATTTATTAAATAACTAATTTATCAATAAAAATACTAGGATCCGTACACTGATTTGGCACTCCTAGATAAAAATCACATATCGATTATCTACCGATAAACGGTACGCCACTGGTAAAATTAGAAGTATGCTTGTTTGGTGCTGGATGATGCACATTTATTGTGATCAAGAATACAATAATATATATATATATATATATATATATATATATATATATATATATATATATATATATATATATATATATATATATATATATATATATATATATATATATATATATATAAATAACAGGGTGGCGCAGTGGGTATTGACGGTTTTTAGAGTGCTATTATGGATATAATAATGAAACGACCAAGGTCAGAAACATATATTTTTATTACACATATAATGCAGTTTTACAACAAAAATTAGTTTTTAAAAATAATGTCTTTTAAACGGCCACCACGTTTTTCTTAACATTCCTGAAGTCGTGATTGAAAATTCTCTGTAACTCGTATCAGCATATCCTGGTTTTTTGCTCTGATATCTTGAGTAATGCTTGTCTTTTAAAGTTTGTAGCATTTAAGGTTTATTTTCGATAACCCTACCCTTCAAATATGCCCATAAAAAAAAAAATCAGGGCTGGTCAAATCTGGTAACTTCGGCGGCCAATTAAAATCGACATAACGGGATATAAGTCGTCCAGGAAACATGTCTCTCAGAGCAGCCAAGCAAATTCGCGCAGAATGGCTTGTTACTTCATCTTGCTGAACCTATAGGACTTAATTTTCCACACCTAGTCGTTGCAGTTCAGTAGGTAAAAAAATTTGAAGCATCTCCAAAACCGTTGAGGAATGCAGACACTCCGCACCATACGGTAACTCTTTTGGAATGCAGAGGTTGTTCGTGAATTTGTTGAGGTTGTTCAGCAGCCCAGTACCGACAAATTCATTTATTACACTTCCACAATCACGAAACTTTGCAACCCACCGCAATATTGTGATCCGATCAGTGATATTTTCTAAAGAAAAAGCTTCGTTGATTGAGTGGCCACGTATCCATGGCTACTAAACTGCATTACATGTGGAATATTTTAAGCGGTTGAATGTCTCCTCCACTTTACTCATAATCGGACAGTGGTGTCTCAAAAATCGTCAATACCCATTGCGCCACCCTGTATATAAATATGTAATTTTAATTGCGCAACCTCATCTATGAATGTTCTTATAACTGTATTTTACCGTTAATTTTAATAAAATCAGAATAAAAAGTTGATTCTTATTAGATGTTTCGTTTCCGATACTTTCAATATCGGTTCCATCTATATAAAATATTATTAAATTAAAATAAATGTCGCTTTGCACACCTTCCGTTCCGTTTACATTCCATTTGCAATCAGTTTGGGTCGAACTGATTGCTTACATATTTTTGACAGGCAGGCTGAGACGTGTCGAAAGCGGTATGGATAATAAGAACATTGATAGATTCCGTTTAGGTTCAGTCGCGCCTGCTGATCCAATTAGGAAAAGTAATTCACGGAATTATCTTCTCTGATCGTGTCATACGAAAATATTGATAAAACCTCGTTTCATCATCTATAAGTCCTCAATGTAATCTTTAATATTTTTTCTCTAAAATGGTATGCATCCAAATTCATCGTTTCTGTTTGGTTAGTCTCCTTAACTAATAAAAACGCAATTATAAATAAATATCCTTCAGATCCCACATTTTAAGTCGCACGCTATTTCGATTGAAAAGGAACTGATCATGGACTTCAAAATGTGGCAGACAACCATTTAACTGAAGGTATATGGCTTCGTTATGGAACATAAACGGAAGGTATAATGAGAATCAACCTTCACCCACCACTTTCTTTTACCTAAATTAGCAGCCCAGTTTTTTAAATTAAAACCAATACGTTTTGATGTAAAAAAAAAAATTTTATCTAATTTTCGAGTATTGAACTGATATTCGAACTGAAGATACAAATTTGGTGAACGTTTTCGGCCCGAGGGATATGGTTCCTAAGTTTGCCCGTTTTGCCCCGAACCTAAATCTGACCTGCTTTTAAACCACACATTTCGGCCCAAGAATGTATTCAATTAATTAATTTAAATATTTTACGAATTCTAGTCGTGTCTACTTTAAAACATCATTAGGGAGTTAATAAATTTTGACGCAAAATAGGAAACAGGTAAATTTTAAGTTACACTTTCATTAAAGTTATGTAATGCTACATTATCTAACAAAATAACACCAATAGACAAAACCTACTTATATGCATAATGAAACTAACTAGAACTAACCACAACATTTTCTGGATCAGGTTTATGTGAATTCTATTGATTCGGAAAAAGTAATGCTCTATGAGAATAATCTCCAAGAGTTTTTATAAATTTGTCTTGCGCTGACACCCACACGCTTGGAAATATATAATTTGTATACATATGTAGGTAGGTAGAAAATAATTAAAAAAGTAATAAAAGTAATCATAAATCCCCATTTATAATTACAAATTATGGTGTTAAACTTTTTTAATAATTTTTTGTATATCGGCATCTTTTGGACTACATGCAATCCTTATTGTGTCCTCTAAATGAGTGGAAAGACGATTGCGGTATTTGTTTTTTAAGAAGCTCATTTTCGAAAATAAAGCTTTATGGAGATATGTTGAAGAAAATATAGTTAAAACAAATTGTGCAGTCTTGTAAAGACTTATACTTGCTAGGTCCATTTTCTCAAAATTTAATGTACAATTGAATTTCACGGTGTTCAATGAAATTAGCTTTTAGCTGTGTGTCGTGCTTTAGTTCAATAATTTCATTCAATAACTGTGTTTCAGAAAATCCAAAATGGCAGAATAATTTCATATCTTCGTTTTCAACATGCCAAGGGTTTTCCACAAGTATAAAATAGTTCTTAAATTTTCTCACATCGTCAAATCTATTTTGAATTTCTAACAGATATTCTTTAAAATAGAATATTATATCTTAAAAGATAGTACTATCGGGAATAGAAACTTCGGATTGCAGAGCAGCAACAGTTGGAAAATTTGAAAAATCTCCTGCATCGGGCTCATTTATGTATAATTGCAGTTTGTCTTCTAATGCCGACTAATGCGAACACTTTATTTGTCATTTGCCCAATTATCTTGTTAGATCCTTGCATCTCCAAATTAAGACTATTGAATTTCATAGTAATATCGGTCAAAAAAGCCCCAAGTGTCCACCATTCATTTTGGTGTAGTTGGGGGAATGCTTTGGCACTTTGTTGTAAAAAAAGTATTATTTCGTGTTTCAAATGAAAGAACCGTTCTAACACTTTTCCTTTGTTTAACCATCTGACGGCCGTGTAAGATAACATCGCCATAATTAGCTTGCAATTCTTCAAGGTCTTTGAATTTTCGATGATTAAGTTCGCGCGCGCGAATAAAATTTATAATGCTTACAATCCTATTCATCACATCTTTCAATTTGTTATTCGAAATTTTACATGCCAAAGTTTCTTGATGCAGCCAGCAATGAACGGGCAACAAATTAGGTTAATTCCATTCCTTCATGGTAATTACTGCTAAGAAGTCTTTTTCTATGATACCGTCCAGTGTACAGTACCGAACAAATAATGAACACTGAGATATAGAAGTTATATCCGTACTGGAATCACAAGCAAAACTGAAGTATTTGCAGTTTTTCAGTTTGTCAATTACTGCCTCAAACAAATTTTTCGAAATATCTTCTACACGGCGGCGACAAGTTGATTCAGAAAGCGTGAGCTTTTTTACTTCTGCCATTATTTGCTTATTATTAGAAAAATTTTGAAACAACGTTTAAGAAACAGTTATTAATTGAGCATCAGTAAAGGGTTTTATACTTTTTGCAAAAATGTTACATCGGACCAACGTCAGTCGCCGTTCGCCACATTGGAATGCAAAATCTGTTTTGATTTTGTTTATGATATGTATGTAGTTGATCTCCGAAATAACTTACTTTGACGCGGGCCGCAAAAATACCGGTCGAGGGCTACATGCGGGCCGCAATTTGACGACCACGGCTCTTAACATTACTTGATTTTAGGTTTTAAGGATTACTGGGATTTACTATTAATATAATAATTAAGCTGCAAGGCCGTGCGTATTAGCAATAATTTAAAACATATCATTTTTTAAATTGATCCTTTTGTGAATACGCTTTCTAACCCCTAGTAAGGAAATTGCATAAGCATGCACTTTTTGAATTCCCAAATTTCAATATTATCTGCTTCGTATGTACCTAATTATTTAGGTATTAAATAGACATACAAATGCCATTTAAAAACACTCCCAGCATTAAAATATGAAATAAAATTTTATGAACGCGATATAAAATATCAACAATATAATTATGCATGCCCATCATTAAAATGCCTTATTTTATTGTCGCGAGGCGGTGCCTTTTATTTATTTAAAATAGCTTATTTTACAGCGCTGATGCAGTGTTATGTGTCTCGCTGGACCCATAAACGTTTATGTGGACTTAAAACTGAGATGTCAGATAAGAAAAACACAGAAAATTGTTGTTTTATACTACAAAATGTGCAGAATAAACATTGTATCTTAAAAAGCAACCGTGGGGTCAAGTTGTTTTAAAAAATGATAATATTCTGGTTTATATATCAGATGGGGTACAGCACAGCGTGATTTAAACTTTCTTGACTAAAAATAAACTGCTTTTTTTAATAATTAATATATTTTTAGCGGTTTTTTCTCATTTTTGATTCAAAGTCACGTCCTTTGTTTAGCTAGAAAATCATAGGTATATAGGTACTGTCAGCTTTAGTGGCGTATATTGACTAAAAAAAATGAGGGCCCAACTGTTAAAAAGGTATTTAATTAATGTAATAATAAAACTAATTAATTCTTCAAATTATTTAATTTGTTTTACGAAGTGGTGGGCCTGACCTTACTCTGCCTCCCTGCCCCTTCCAGTGCATATGTTACCGAAGAACTTTAATTTTTGTATAGATTGTTTGTACAGGGTGGCGCCGGCGCCGCACAGTAGACCGAGGCAATGTAAATAGGTGGACATTGGTGATTTTTAAAAATTATGATTTTTTCCGACCTATTTTATATTTTTATAATATAAACATATTGTTGTTTTTAGAAAATACCTCAATATGGTTTTGGCTACATACACGGTGGAAAAAAGTATGTGATTTTAATGGTAAAGTCTATATTGTTAAATATGATAAAATATTAACTATTTTTCGGTTCCCCAAAAAAGGTGTTTTAGAAAACTCACAATTTACACTTTGCGGCATATTGAAACTAATATATCTGAGAATCCTTTAGTGTATAAATATTGTTTTTGTACTATCTCTTTTATCTGTGGTACGATATTTTTATTATAGATGATTTTGTTTCTTAATCATTAAGTTTTTTTGGGTTTTAAAAAAATGGCTTCAATTGGCTAAGCTAAAATTAGGCGTTTTGGTAAGATCAAACCTTACCTAAATAATGCCCATAAAGATTGGCTGCGACCACTTGCGACCCCGCGAAATAATCGCATATTACGCTTAGGGTGCATAGGACAGCTGAATTCAACGATTGCGTGGACTAAGAAACCTTTCTAATTACAGAGATACAAAGAAATGTTAAAAAAAAAGTTACAAGATACGGGGTGGTCTATATTTTAAATGTATTTTTAGTTATACAGGGTGTCCCAATATGAAGGTACCGATATCAACTTTAAAATTTTCAATGCGACATCATGTAGTTTTATGCATTTTCAAGATCAAAATCTTCTTTATTTTCAAGATATAAGATATCATGAGTGGGCCGTGATGTAATGTCGATACCGTAGGTACACAAACTAAATAAATTTGCATGTCACGGTCATATTCTTCAGTTTGACAGCTACATATTTTTCACAAAATACAAAACGGTAAAAATAATAACTTTGTTGTTAATGAAAGAAATACCATAATAAAATAATAAATAATCTAATTCTCTCATCAGATCCATTGATATCTACTATAAGATTAAAATTTGAGAACAAAAAACTAACTATCATGAAAGAAGAGGCTCTTTCCTTGATTAATTTGAAAACTAAATTTATTTAGCTAGTTTCTTGTTATAAATTATTATGTTATTAATTATTATTATTATGATTATAATTGTTATGAATGTTATTTCTGTTTTTTTTTTTTTACTTTGTATAAATAATATCAGAAATTGAAAATTATTTTCTTGCAGTAATTTGTCTTCTTGTAGAGTCCTTATCTAGCGTTCTCAGAATTTTAATCGTAGGTTCCGGTTCTTGCCAGCAATCAGTTTTTGGATTTTTTATAAGAGGTCCTCATGAAATCGAGTCTTATAAGAAATCTTTGATTTCATATAAACATACCAAGTTGCAAATTACTAAATAAAAAATAAAACGATCATTTCAACAATGTTAGAATCATTTACGGCTATAAGAAAAAACAAAGTTGATGATGGTTGACAGAAACCGAAACGTCGAATTGGAATTCTGACAGTACTACCTTATAAAGGGGAAAAACTGCTACACAAAAGCATTTCTCGTTTTTTATAAGCTTTTGATATATAGTCAGAAAAAATAAAAAACTAAAATGTTAAATATCCTTTCTTTTGCGTATGTATCCAGAAGGTCTAAGAATAATTTTAGTTTCTTATTTAAGTAAACTTTAAAATAAACAAATTTGCCAAATTTAAACTACACATTTGCTATACCTTACGATTTTTAAATCGTTACGGTAAACCTAGAATCTTAATGAATCTTAATCACCCTGTACTCTGTATTTCGTCAATGTTTTGATCGAAATTAAAAAAAACATCGTTTACTGTTATCAAACAACAATAACTAATTCAAAATAATGAGACCAAAAAATTATTGCGAATGTCGGCGAATGTCCGGGTTTTCCTATACTTCGATCCACTGTGCGCCGTTTCAATGGATTTTCATGGTAATAAAAAAACCACAAGAGATAGAGTAAATTTAATGACACGTATTCGAGTTCGAATTTTGAAAGAACAACAACGGTAAAAAAAATCGCGGCTAATTTCATTTATCTCGGAGATACAGGGCGTTTATCTTTTGACAATTTCAGTACACTTAGGGTCTCCATATGGTCGTTTTCAAATCCAGGACATGAGTCCAAAAATCCGGACAAATCCGGACAGTTCAAAAATATATATTATAAATTTATTTATAACAATAAAATGGCAAAGATGGTATGTGGGTGTCGGCAAGGGCATAGTAAAGATGGGCAAATCGGAACGTGCGTCGTAGGGATGTAGTATTAAATAATTAACAAGCAAACAAATGGATTAACAAGGTTGGGCTATTTTAATTGTATTTGCAAACTTCGGCGTTTTCCCGGACCTATATTTAAAATGCGGCCGGACCTCCCCGGACACCTTGAAAACCCGGACATGTCCGGGCAAATCCGGACGTATGGAACCCTAAGTACACCTCTGTAACACGGATGTTGGTAAAGATTTTTAAAAAATGCAAATAGCATATTTACGTAACATTGTGGGTAAAATCCACTGGCGTTCTTATTTTTTTTTAAAATCAATTACGGTTTTAAAGATATAACGCAAAGTTCCCTTTCTGTTAATGGGCCACCCTGTATATTATTTGACTATTTGTTTCCAAATAAAAGTACCTATTTATTGATACCACATACTTTATATTTACTTTCTCAAAGAAATTGATTATAATCTTATAAGGAAACCCTTATACGATTTAAATTTTGCAATCCTTGTAGAAAATTAGGTATCTACATTGCAATAAACTCACCACTCCGGTAATAGGTACATACATTTTTTTAATATTAAATGCTGTCGAGCGCTTTCAACCAAACTAGGCCATCATCAGTACCGACACTAAAAGTCAAAAAACGATTTATTACCCTAATAAATAGTTTTTTTGAATAAAATAAAATTACCTACACAAACTACAAAAAATAATTTTATTGGTATGCCTATAGGCTGACAATACAGGCCGTTGTACAAACAGAATTGGTCATAGATAAAATTAATTTATTTAAGTAGACCAACTTTTGTGTCTATGTTTAAAAAGAAAATTTTGAAATATAGGTAGCTTGACATGTGTCAAAATTTAACTTATAAACACTGCTCTTTTTAGTGATGTTAATTGTATCTTTATTGTTTACCAAGTTAGAAGAAAGGGTGTTAACTGTTTTAAAAGTTACTTACAAAGTTACAGGAATGAGATCACGGGTTCACCGTAATATCTGAAGCCGTTTCCACATTTCTGGCCAAATATATATGAAAATTGAAGATATAAAAGTTGTAGAATAAAAATAAAGTTAAATAATTCTGTTACTACATTGAAATCGGACAATTACAGATAATAGTTAATATGCTGAATTGTCTAAAATATCACGGCAAAATATTTAAGCTATAAAACTATATTAGTCCGTTTAAACAACATATTATAGATAACACAGGTCCACAAAAAAAGTGACTAGTTGTGGCTAGTTTTGGTTAACGATTTTTTTTAAATTTAAAACATCAATATCTTAAAAACTATAAAAGATACACGAAACTTTATACAACATAAATCATGTATTTTTATAATACCTTTAATTTAAGTTATATAACCTTTTTGTCTAAATGCAATATTTTTGAGTTATGTTCAAAAAACCGAAATTTAAGGATTTTTTAAGGTATACTTCTGCAGATTTTAAGTGATTTGGAATGGGAAAAAAAATAAAATAAATGATTTATTACTAAAAAAAACGAAAATCACAATAATACAAAAAAAATCTTTTTTGGAAGGAAATTTTTTGTCAAAATTACGTTTTGTATATATAAATTTATTTTCTTTATTATTTATCTTATCAAAAATGTTTTTATAACTTTTTTTAAAGATAATTTGAAAAGCTCTCTTTTTTATATTATGAAATTTTTTGTATCTCTTATAGATTATATAGTCGTAGTCCAAACATTCCGTGGTTGCAGGTTTCTGCCGTTAAATGTACCGTGTCGGTTTTTTGCGGTTTTCTCGATTTTTTGCTATTCGACCCCCCAATTTTGACTTCAGATTCGTGTTCAGCAGAAAAAAATACTCTAGAAATTCTCAGTCCGACACCCAGCACACATCTGTGTAATTATTTTCCCGAAGATCAGCTATCTAACTTTAAAAGAAACCAACTTATGAATTTTTTAAAAACTTGCAAATTTTAGCGGTTTTTTCGACTTTCCTCTGCGAAAAATGCACCAATAAAGATTAGCAAAAAACATTTTGTTTGTTTTTCGATTCTTTATAAAAGTTCTATTGACAGTATTGCGATTAAATTACAATTAAATTAAAATTTATTACTTAAGAAGAATAATGAATATTTTTCATAGTTCTTTTTTATATAAAAACCGAAAAAAGCTTACTTTTGTACGGATTTTGTTTTTTTTTAGGTTCTATGCACCTTAAACTAAAATAACAATAAGGTTCTTCTCGCTTAACCTTAAGTTAGTAGAGCCACAAATATAAACTGGGTATTTCTAACTATGATTTTCTTATAAAAAAATTAACATTGCAAATAAATAGTCTAAAAATATGGCACGAATATTGTGTTAAAAGATTTTATATTAGGGAACTCAAAAAGAGTATGAAATGACGTATTTAAAATATAAAAAAAATAAAATGTATATTTTTAATTCATTGCTAACTATGTGTTCCTTAAATTTCCCAAGAGGAGGCAAGAAGAATAGGAATTTATACTGTTTTAAACATGTTTTGTTATTGAAGAATAGTAATGTGGTTCTGCTGGCTTAACATTAGGCTAGCAGAACCACAAAGTTAAAAAATTAAAATTTACATACAAGACATCGACGTTAACGAAATAGTCTACTACAACTTAACATGACGTCAGTTAAAAAAAATAACCAAATTATTAAAACTCATATTAAAATTCCTGTTATATTAATTCAAAATGTAGTAGTGCACGATTCGTTTTTAATGTTATACGATTTTTTTAAGGTCTTATTGTTTATAAATCTCAATTAAATATATATTTATTAATATATTATATATAAACAATTAAAATAATTTTAATTTACCAAGTTCGGAATGTAGTTTTGCTAACTTAACATTAAGGTAGCAGATCCATGGATTTTTCTGGAAAAACAAGAAGCAAAAACGTTTTAAAAGAAAAAGTAAAATAGCATAAAAGGGTGCTAAAATACGGACCTAAATATAATCTTAAATTAAGATCCATTTCTGCTAGCTTAAGTAATATTTTCGACTTGCTCTTGGTAAAAAACTTGGTAGCACTTCACTGTAATAGACATTTCAAATTTTAGTTTGGCCAAAGATAATACTACTACGGATAAGATAAACCATTCAATGCTATATTTTTGATACCCCTAATGGACTTTGGCTAACGCGAGCCGATGTCCATCGGGGAGATTTTCGCGCTATGCATTTCAATCCTTGAACGAAAGTTAAACAGTGTTGGCGGCAGGCCTTTACTATTGGCGTGATGAAACGCGACTAGAAAATTCACAACCCGTTTAGCCGCCCGCTTTCGCTACTTCGTATTGCGAATAAGCAAAGACAATTGTAGTTACCGCTATAGACACACAGAACAATGTAAAATTTTTGGAATAGGCTTGGACGCTCGCTTGCTGAGATTCCTTGAGCGAGCGTCCATCGAAAAAGAATATACGTGCACACGCTGCTGTATAAACGAACACTTTGCCAAACCAATAAAGAAAGTAACAGAAAGTAGGAATTATTTTTTTCGAAAATAGGCTTCGAATTTATATTCGTTTATCTTAAATCTTAATTTTATATTTTTTATTTTTTCTTTATTAAACAATAAAAATTTAATTATTTAAACTTGTACTGTGGGGGGGAAATTTTTTCCTAAAATTTATTTATATCTAGTATAAGAATACACGTTGGTAAACATGATTTCAAATTTTTACAAATTCTTTTTTTTATTATAAGATATCCCTATATAACAAGAAATGTTTGTATAGGCTCACCTAAATTTATTTAATTTTTTTTATAAATAAAATCCAAATATACGCATGTATTTTTTTGTTTATTGCTATTTGCAAATAAAGTGA
>JAHBCN010024725.1:0-11722 GCA_019359885.1 Listronotus oregonensis | reverse complement strand
ATTTAAATAAAAAAAAAATAATTTAAAAAATTTTTTAAAAATTAATTATTATATGTATTAATTGATTGTATATTTGTTTTAGATAACTTATTCCCTATAATGATATACGTAATACGCATCATCAAATATAAATTCGTATCGTTCCTTATAAAGATTAGCTTTGTTTTTCTATTATTGCTCATAATAATAGAGACTTGTTACAGCCTTAAAATCTTTGAGTTTGATTTTTTCCTAAAATATGCACCAATGATTTTATTGGAATGTTGGGTAAGTATTAAATTTTTGCAAAAAACAACAATTTAGAGGTGTTTTCAGTAAAGCAATTGTTGGTTTTAACCTGATTATATTTACAAACCCATATTTTGCCAATTAAAAGCATTACTCTAACAAACTTTTTTTTAAAGTGTTACACAGTGTTATGGTTTTAATAACATTTAAATCTTGGACTTCCATTGACTTTCTTTTTTAACAGAAAAACCAAAAGTTTAGCTAAGATATGTTAACGATAATTTTATTGTATGGTCAGGTCATGACAAAGAACTTAAATGTTTCTTAAAACATCTAATTAGCCTCCGACCTTGTATCTAATTTACAATGGAAATGGAGCAAGATTTGGCTCCACCTTTTCTTGACCTTCTATAAAACGAAATAATGGACATATACAAACCTCGTCATACAGAAAACCTACCCACACTGGACTTTTACATTTTTGTTAATATCTTTTAAACTAAATCTCCAAGAAAACAAATATAACTGCACAATTAAAATAAGCACTAAATCTTCTAAAACTTTCTCCCCTTAAACATTTCTCTATTTTGTATACTAAGCAAGATAGCAATACATGTAGGCGGAATTTGAGACATACTGTATATAAATACATATACACGTCTGGCAAACCAACTTCTTAGGTGCAGAGATTTTCAGTACGATAAAAGGAGATGTTAATATAATAGGCAAAGCCTTAAGCGAAATAAAGACAGACTGAAAACATGCTGTTTCCGATTTCCCTTCTACCGGCCTAACAAGATGAGGGGAATACTCCGGGCAGGTCATTGGGCGGACAGGGATAGGTACTCGGTAGCAATGTTGTCGATCCGTGGGGGAATTCTCCAAAGCGTTGGTTATTGTATGGAAAATCGTAGGAAACCCAGCCATAATTATATTTAAATAAAGCTATTATAGTTTATTAACATCTTTATTTTATTTTTCTAAAGAGCATTATTATTTTTGGTTATATTTAGATTTAAAGTTAAATTTTACTTAAATTATTGTGCTATTATAAATAATAGAGAATAATTCTGCATGTCGGGATGTAAGCTGAACGATGACAGCAGTATTAAAAATAAAATAAAAACTGCTTTTAAATAAAACCTATTAACATTCCTAAAAATTAATAAAATTAATAGTAGATTAGATTATTTGAGCGGAGATGGTAAAAATGACCTCCACCACTGCAACCTTACCAGATTTATTGTGGTTTCTCCTATCGTTCTTTAGAGTATCTTGTCCAGGCCCGTCTTCTTAACTAGAAAACAGAGTCTTGACACTGGCCACTCCATATATCTTTCCGGTTTTGACTTTTCCTCACCAAGCCTAGTAAACCTAAGCCTACATAGTGCTTCGCAGTGGCACCACACATGTACGGCTGTTTCTTCAGCCTCCTGGCAGAACCTACACAGGCTATCCTTTACCAGGCCTATTCTTTCCAGGTGCTTGTTGAATTTGCAATGTCCTGTTAGTTGACCTACAGTTATTCTTACGACCTTACGGCTGTGGCCCAGTAGGTCCGAGGTAAACTTGGCCGAACAGGTCTTAATGAACTTCTTTGCCTGTCATTGTCCTGGGGTTTGTACCCACCAGCTTTGAAACTGTCTCTTAGCTCTTGATAGGTGCTTTAAAGAGGCCTGCCGAGATTCCACAGAATGGCTCAGGGCCTATCATTTCCATGGCTGATCCTTTTTGGCTAGGTCGTCGGGTTCTTCGTTATTTGGATGGGCCTCGTGGCCTGGTACCCAGGGTATCGTAAGTTTGTTTACCAAGCCGACTTTTTCCAGGGCCTGTATACAGTGCCCCACTAGTTTGGAATTAACTTTTAGAGAACTGATGGCCCTCAGGGCCTAATAAGAAAGTAATTATTCTAAAAATAAACTCAAAAGCATTATCATTTTAATAAAGGCTTAAAGACATCCGTCCTAAGATTCGACAATACCTCCGGAATAATGAAGTTAGTGATGTCGAATATTTTTGCCCTTAACTTGACCAAATTAACAGGCGTCTTATGTGGATACCTGTAAACTAGTTTAGTTAATTGGCCCCACAAAAAAAATCAACAAGAGGAATCAAATCCGGTGACCTTGCAGGTGATGGTATGGTCCTCTGCGACAAATAAGCCGTTCAGGAAAAGTCCTAGAATAGTCCTAGTTTTATAAAATTCATGTTTTTTGAAACATTTCTAAAATTACTTATAAATATTTTACGGAATGGCAACACTGTCGAAAATCGCTAGACGCTTGTACTGAATCACCGCACAGTGGGGTGATTCTTCAGTAATGTTGGACATTGCAAAAGAATAAAACTTCAAATGTGGGACTTTTATTATAATGATAGTACCAAATAAAACCTTTTCATTTGAGCAAATTTATTTTTAACCATATTATTGCATTGGTTTTTACATAAAGCCTGGTTATAATTGCTATGTCAAAAAAACCCTTGGCTTATTAAATCGGTCGTAAACGCTTATTTTATTTTATAAATTATTGTTGCTTTTAGTACACAATGAGAAAACTATAATAAATCAAAATCTGACACAAAAGTTTTTTAAAAATTACCCTATTTTCCTTACATCGAGCAGAAAATAATTTTATTTAATTGCTTTCGCAAATCACCGGTATATACCAGAAAAAATACCATTTGGCATGTTTTTTTAGGAGTATATTGTTTTATTTAGCACGTCGTCGGATCTTGCCTAAACTTGCTTATTCATTATTATTTTTTATTTTTAGAGTTAATACCTACTCGCCTTTGTTGACATTTTAATCCTATTAGTCGTTGCTGTGTTTGTTATTTAATTATCCTCTTTAAAAGCAAACTACTGTTAAACTAGCATAGAAAAATAGAGTAAAACAATTTTAAGAAGTGAAAATTTGTTAAAAAAAGAACCAAAAGGTTGTTGCAAAATTGTAAATATCTTTAATTTATCATTTAAGTATTAAGCACTTTATAGTATAGTAAACGAATGTGTGAACCTGAAGATTAGGCTGGGCCGTCACAATTTTTTTTTAATTTGCAGGTATTAATGTCATAACCTCTAAAAATTTCATATATAAAATGAACAGCAGTTTATTAGCTACAAAAATGATTCCTATCACTTTGGTCAAAAATTTGATAGTTTTTGCAATAATCATCCATAAATGCGCCGAGTTTTTTTATACCTGACCCGTATCTCGAAAGGCGCTTTAAGCTTCTTACACTTCCAAACGGACTGAGTAATTTTTAAATAACTCAGGTAAAAATGCATATTTTTGCCTAATTCAAAGTTTACAAAAAAGAAGGAACGTGAAGCAATGATATCTTGTTACTGTTTCCTTTTTTTGTTTCTTTAGAATATGTAAAACTCGAGCCAAAGTTAGTTTTTGCTCGATATTTTGATCCTCCTATCAATCTGTTCATATTTTAAAAAAAGTGATTTTACCGATACTTTTGTATTATGAAGCTTTGGAAGGTGTTGAATACATTCAGCAAAATTCAATAAATATATGTGTGTATTTTTATAAACAACGTGTTTTTCTTAGGGCGTTTTTTTTTGAATTTCCGAGAGTTTTCGAAAATGCTCGGGTCTATCGAAAATTAATAAATATTCAAGGACCATAAACAATCTTTGTAAATAGGATTGTAGATTTTGAATGCATACATTTATTAATCAAGAAGGTGTAAAAAGTGTAAAAAAATTCGCCTTACTTTTTATTTTATTTTTCAGACAAAACGTCTTTAGATAAAAACGAGGCAATATTTAAGTTTTTCCAGTTTCCTTTTTTGGAGCACAAGGTAAGTTTTCATTTTTGTTATCCCAAGTTTAATAAAGATCATTTATTTACTGTAGAAAAGTCTAATCTTTGTTGCCTTTTATTTTTGTGACAAAAATATCAAAGTCAAAGTAAATTCTGGTACGATGGAATGTTTTATTTATAACGAAGATCTGAGTGAAGACGTCGTGATGCTAACACGTGGATCAGCAACTTTAATAGATGTAAGCAAGATGAGAAAGGATAACCACCATGTGTTTTTACAGAAGCAATCGAAGCAATTCTTTCTGGAAATGCATAGAAAGTGTAGGCTGAAGTACTCCCCAATGAATAATGGCAAGCTAAATTAATCAAACAGTCACTTTGTTAAAGACTTTACAAAAATATTTGACCTTCTCCAAAGCTCCAAGAGAGAAAAAGAACAAGCCAACCAAACCCAGTCTTTGATTTTTGTTCCAATTGTCTGTTCTGTGAACTACCAGCTAATATAAATGATATTAATAAAATGATAAATAAATGATCTTTATGTAACTTTGGATAACAAAAATAAACCCTTACCTTGTGGTCCAAAAAAGAAAACTGAAAAAATTTTAATATTGCCACGTTTTTCACTAAAGACGTTTTCTCTGAAAACAAAAATGAAAAGTAAGGCAATTTTTTTTCGCTTTTTACACTTTTTTCTTAATTAATAAAAGTATGCATTCAAAATTTACAATCCCACAGATTGTATGTAAATAAAAGAGCAGAAAATATTGAAGCCAATGTGGGTGCACGCGCTGTAGCAGACGGCTGTTCGATACTATACATGAACGGTGCGCACGGAATAAAATAATAAGTAACACAATTATTTGGAGAAAATTAAAAGGCAGAATTTTTTTATTGTGCACCTATTAAAGTACTTTATGTAAATATATATTGATAAAAAGGTCAGAATGTGATCTTTAATACAATTGTAAAGTTCAAAAAATTTGAGCACGTAGAGAAAGTAATCATCAAAAAATGTCGAGTTTTTATTGGGACAAGAATTTGCTCGATTTTTCGGAAAACTAAGATAATTGGAAAAAAAAGAGTTATCGAAAAGGGGACAATCTAAGCTTTTAAATGATGTGCATGGTTAGCTGATATGATCCTTAAATATATTATTATATTAATTAGCGATAAACCCGAGAGTTTTTAAAAACACCGGAAATCTAAAAGAACCGCTCTAAGAAAAACACGTTGTTTATAAAAATATACAAAAAATATTTATTGAGTCTTTCGGAATGTATTCAACACCTTTCAAAGCCTCATTATCCAAAGGGATTCGGTAAAATTACTTTTTATTAAAAAAAAATATGAACATATTGATAGGAGGGTCAAAATATTGAGCAAAAACTAACTTTGGCTCGAGTTTTTAATATTCTAAAGAAACAAAAAAAAACGAAACAGTAACAAGATACTATTGCTACCTGTGTTATTAAAAAATTAGTCCGTACATTTGGAAGTGTAAGTAGCTTAAAACACATTTCGAAATACGGGTCAGGTACAAAAAATACTCGGCTCATTAATGGACGATTATTGCAAAAACTACCAAAAGTGATAAGAATTATTTTTGCAGTTAATAAACTGCTCTTAATTGTCGTCCGAACATGAATTGCGTAAGTGTCATATTTCGTGAGATATCGACCAAATTAGTTGAAAAAACGGATTTCCGGGCTCTTGAGGGCCATTTTCTGGCCCTTGCAGACATTTTTTTATATATGATATTTTTAGAGGTTATTGTATACATTAATACCTGCAAATTAAAAAAAAATTGTGACGGCCCAACCTGATCTTCAGGTTTGAGGTTTCTTCGGAGTTCATTTACTGAACTATTTAATGCTTTTTTAAATATAGGTCTACTCTTTATGTTTTATATATGTCTTTAAGTATAAAAACTAATTTAATCGTTCTTTTAATAATTGTTGGTTATCTTAATTAAATTTATTGGAAATGCTGTTTAAATTTGGGAAAACTGCCATGTATTCACAATTCTCAAACTGTTAATACATGATCCGGAAATAGTCAAACTTCTTATTGTACCAATTGGTATGATGTCAGAAGGCTTACCATAAATACTTACGCGCATACAGAAAATCTTTTTTAGGAAAGTTTTAAAGGACGACTATCAATAGAGATTACTCAATAATTTGTTAATTAATTCAGACCCTAATATCACATATAAGGCCAACACTTAACAACGATCACGATCGTTTAGAAACAATTTCTTTAGTAGTAAAAAAACTTCTAATTGAAAAAGAAAAAATTGAAATATATATTTTTTCAGATTAAATTTATTAATATTAAATTAAATAGGTATTGTTTATACGTCAGTTGGAACAGCATGGAATTTAGTCCTTATACAGGTTATTATCAATTTACCTGCTTTCATATTAAAACACTTTACTGTATACGGATTATATTATATGGATTGCTCCTCGTACAGAGTCAACTTGGACTTGACGAGTTTGTCATAAATAAATGTGGGAGGAATCAATCAAGAAGTGCCGTGGATGGTCACCGGCCAATTTTGATAGGTAAAATATTTTATTTTTTATATTGGAAGCAGATTAATTTTAAAATATATTTGTTTTTTATCTCGCAATGTGGAAGTAGCAGCGCGGTATTTAGCAACGTTAGCAATTATTTTTTATGAATATATTTTGTAAAATATTTTATCGGATTAGTGTTTTGGTCAGTAATTTAAAAAAATATGGCATTTTGGCGATCTTTTGATGCTAGTAACAGCGAAACTGAGCATTATTATGCTAATTTATAGTCGAGTGAAGCGAAAATTTTAAACAAAATACAATTTTAAAGTTCAAAAAATTTGAGCATGAAGAGAAAGTAATCATCAAAAAAGTCGAGTTTTATTAACAAAATTTGCTCAATTTATTCGGAAACTAAGATAATTGGAAAAGGTTATCGAAAAGGGGACAATTCAAGCTTTTAAATGAGTGCATGGTTACTGATATGGTCCTAAATATATTATTATATTAATTGGATAAACCAGAGTTTTTAAAAAATATTGCGTAATCTAACGCAGCTCTAAGAAAACACGCCTGTTTATAGACATACGTTAAAAAATATTTATTGGTTTTGGATGATTCAATTTCTAAAAGCTATTATCGGATTCGGTAAAATTTGTCAGTATTTAAAAAAATAATAGTGAACATTTATGGAGTCAATTTGAGCATAACTTTCCGATGTTATATCTAGCTAAAACACGAAACTAACAAGATATTGCTACTGTGTTATTAATTAGTCCGTACATTGGGAAGTGTAAGTAGTGTGTACAATATTGAGGTTCAAACTCAACGAGTTATTTTAAATATTTATTTTTGTCTTAAGAGTGAAAGTAGTGATTCTTAACAATACAAAATTGTAAATAGAATTTGTGAATTAACCAAAATTAGTTGTTTATCTATTTATAGGATAAGTGTGAATAACGACTCATGTTCTGAAAAGTTCAATAGTGAAGCGTGACAGTTTTCTCTTAAAACCAAAAATTTTTCAATAGTTAAGTGTTAACAAAATTATCAATAAAAACGTAAATAATTATATTGGTTTACTAAAACCATAGTTTAAAGAATATACAATATATAAGTTGCGTCACTCACCGCAGCTCTCAAAACGCACCCATCTTATCCCCGCCTGTCTGGTATATTCGTACCACTCTACCGTTTAAAGCCGACTGAAACTAAGTGTAATGGTGTGATTTGGTATATCGTGTCCCTAAAAAGTTGTTGGATATGCCTGGTAATAATATTAGTTCAGTGAATAATTGTGAAAATAGAATAAAAGGCGATTTATCGTTTTTTAGATAATCAAAGGAATGTATTACTATAAATCATAAAGATTAGACTATTTTATTGGTATTTGTTTGAAAATATATTACACATTCAGATGTCGAGCTTGGAAAAGTGCATTGGGATCCACTGGGTTCCATAAATTTGCTAATTATACGCCAAAACAATGACAGAACCGTATTAGAGTTTGTGCTTTGCATTTCAAAGACAAGGATTTTGTAAACCCTTTTAGGAGTCGCATTTATTTATATGCGATTCCATCTGTAAGTTTACTCATTGAGCCTGCTAAAGAGGGTAAATTTTAACATTCTTTTTATTGAAAACTTGAGTCAAATTACCTGTACGTGTGCCAAGTTCTGCAGAACAAAGGGTCATTCAATCTTGTTGGTGTTCTGAGAATAACCTTTACTGGTACATTAGCTCAGGGCCGTATCTAGGTATGGCCGCGCCACACAGACACCGGGGGATTTGGGGAGTATGGAATACCCCCATCGAACACGGGTAATCCGGAAGTTTTTTTCAGAAATTTTACAAAATTAAAGTACGAATTACTTTTCTATTTCTCTTTGCATAATACAATAGATGAAGATATAATATTTATTTGCTTATTTGTAATGATAAAATAATTATTAATAGGTAATAGAAACCAAAAATTTAACATTTATTTGCAGTGACTTTGGTGATCATAAACACATATTATCAATATTATGCTCATATTATCGTAATATCCATTTAAATATAGTTGGATCATTTTTAAAAGGAAAATTCGGTGCCCTTTAAAAAGAAAAAAAAAACAAAAAAAAGTTGCAAAAAGGTTTAATTTTTATTGTCGGTTACCTTTGCTTTTTATATGGTCTATTATTACAGAGACGTGTGGGTAGCGGCACATTATAAAAACAAAGACATCCGCAGTTCAAACCAAATCTTTTTTGGTACTTTTTATGTTTTTTTTTTCTTTTTAAAGGACGCCGAAATTTCATTTTAAAAATGATCCAACTATAATAAAAAATCGTTTTACACGTTCTTTGGCATTCCCGATTAGAGGAAACGCTTGAATAAATTGGTATCGTTACAGAAATATCCCCTAAAACTATTTTGTCCGTTCGCCATTGGCGGAGACGCCGCGTGTTTTCTTGGAAGCAAATATCAAAGGTTTATATGAAAGTGAGCCAAGCTATAAATTGTATATTCTTTAAATTATGGTAAAACATATTTAAATTATCTGCGCCCCCATGATTTAGGCGGCATGTCGCTTATAATGCAGCTTATAACCCAGCTTTTAGTTTTTTTGCTGCCCCAACTGACTTCGGATAGACTTTACAGTGATTTTGTAAATTTTTATTTCTAGGTATATTTTTTTTATAGTTTTAGTTTTGCGTTTGTAAACTTTTTGTTTTAGAAAAAATGAAAAATTATAAAACCTATATAGATATTCTGTGTTTACAAACCACAATTATCTATTTAGCAAGATACATACACATTTAATCCATCCTTCCCGTTATATCTCAACTAACGAAATTGCTTAAAAAAATAGCTGATCATGTAGTTTAATAGAGTAATCGATTTTCTGTAAAATGACACAAGAAGCAATACTCTAGGAACAGTAGAAACGGAGATATTAATAAATGCCCGGCCTATCCTACACTCGCCCCACTGTGCGCCATCATTCCTCGTCGTATTGGAAGTGGAACAGAGGAAATTGTTGTCGTTCTCTTTTTAATCTGGCGACGAACCATATCTCCTATTGCATTAAAATTGGCACCTAAGCTCTTGCCTTGCCAGACGTGTATATTGGGTTTGATATAATAAAAAGGTATAAATGTAAACTTAATCTTCCCAACTTTATTGTTGTAAATACAGTGTGAGCCAAATTGGGCCTACATGTATTGGTAACTCGGGAACCATTAGAACACAGTGTTGGTTAAATTAGGAAAGTTTTAGACAATTTAATTGCAAAATTAAATCTGCTTTCAGATTTTATTTATCTTTGTGGTTTTTGCGATAATTAAGAAAAACCAAAAAGGTGCACTTTTAACTTTTGCCTGTAGCTTGCAAACAACCAGTTTTATGGTTTTAGGATTACTACATTATTAGATCACTTTTTTAAGAAGAATTTAATATTATAAAAATATTTTTTTAACTTTATTTGTTTTTGAGATATTTACCCAAACTTTGGATTTTCATACGGACGCCATATTTGATTTTTACATTTTTGAAAAGAGCTCTTTAAGAGCTTTTCATTGATGTATCACAAGTTTAGGTTTTCAGATTGCTTAAGCTCTAAAAACGATAATTTTTGTTTATTTGATAGTAGGCTTAGACTAGACTGCGTAATGGCCGCCCCGTTTTATAAAAAACAAATGATACGCATCCGGAGCGGCATCAACCTAATCATAGACATTTAAGATTCTTAGTGATGAACTTGTTACCCTATGGATCATTTGTGAGAGCGAAATTCAAAACTTATACAAAAAAGTGATGCTTTTTGCAAAAATACTTCCTAATATTACCTTAAACTGATAATAATTAAACACAACTGTAAAACAAAAATGTATCAGTAAACAAGAAAATAAAATCACAGTACATGTCTACCTCCATTTTCCACACATTTCTTGCATTTTTCCAACACCTTGCGGGTTACTCAGTGTAACGTGTTTCGGTTGATGGAAGCAAACACATCCCGTACCCTGTGTTTTAGTTCCAGTCTAGTTTCGGGCGGAGAAAACTCGTACACCTCATTTTTTGCGTGTCCCCATAGGTAAAAATCAGGGGGTGTGATTTCCGGTAATCTAGCTGGCCAAACAATTGGCCCATTATTAGAGATTATGTTGTCATTAAAGGTATTTCTAAGGACCTCCATCATCTCCCTGGTACTGTGCGCTGGACATCTGTCTTGCTGAAACCCAAAATTATTCATTTCATTTGGCGAAACTATATTTCTAATGGCCGGTAAAATTTGTTCTTGCAGGAGAAGCAAATACCTATCTCCATTCAGAGTTTCTTCAAAAATAAATGGTCCAATTAAACGGTTGTCTAAAACAGAAAAAATAAATGTTTTATCTAATTGTGAGACGTAAATTAAAGGTTTTTAAATTACCATGATGCCACACCAGACATTAAAGCCAAACCTTTTTTTAGCCGTCTTTTTTTAAATAATAGGGGTTTTCTTCCCCCGCAGTAATTGTGTATTAAAAATTCCCCAATTTGTAAACTGGGTTTCTGTCCGAAACCTTTTATTGCAAATTGGGATTTGTTGATATTTAGTAAAAACCATTGACAAAGGTGATTCGTTATTAAAATTTTTCCCTAAGACCCCAAAATGTGGGTATATATAAAAGGTGTTTTTTAAAGACCGATGCAAAATGACTTAGGGAAATTTTTTCTGTTCTTCCACTTTTCTAACCGATGTTGTGGGATCATCTTAACGTTTTCCATTATAACGCCTCCTGCTTTTTATTTTTTTTATAAGTTTTGGGATTGGTTTCAAAAAAATCCAAGGGAACAATTGTAACAAGAATCTAAAAGTTTTGGTTGGTTGTTGCCGCTCCAGAAATTGTTCTTCGTATGCAAGTGCTGCGTTTTTATTTTTGTTGATTTAAAAAAATTTCTAGCATATCCATTTTTTTCATTAAAAATTAAGAGCCATTTTGTAAGTACTTTTAAAAATCAAAAATTAAATTTTTTTGGGGCTTTCTAAAAGAAAAAATGCACCTTTTTGAATTTAATTATTTAAATTTAAAACTACAAAAAAAAAATTATCGTTTTTATTTTTAAAATCTGAAAACCCAGACTTGTGATACTTCAAAAAATAAAAAACCATATGGCGTCCGTATGAAAATTTAAAAGTTTTAAATATCTCAAAAAAAAAAGATA
>JAHBCN010024724.1:0-11657 GCA_019359885.1 Listronotus oregonensis | reverse complement strand
TTTTTTAGGCGTTCCATATTTATGTTACACTTGTATATTTACTATAAAGAGAATAGAAAACTTAACTTTTTAAAAATTAATATCTTTTAACCTTTCCCATTTTTAAGGAGTGAATGTTTATTCCCTCCTATTAGATTTTATAAACCCATATAATAGCCTTAGCCTATTATACAGGGTGCGGAATCATAATTTCCCTTTTTTTAAAAACAAAAAAATGCATTCAGAAAGTTTTGATTTTTATTTTTACAATGTTGGTACATACCTAAAGTTAAATTTATTATGCTTTGGCAAAATCACAGGTGAGCCCCCATTTTGAACGTTGAGTAAACCGATTTCTGGCGTTTGGGTTTTTTTAAAGGTATTTTCCACTTTTTTAATACTTTGTAGAGTTCCCCCCCCATTTAACCTTTTTTAACCCCGCCTATCCTGCAAAAAAAAAGGTTTACATTCAATTAACAATTTTAATAACTTTTAAGTTTTAATTTAAATTTAAGGTATTTGGGAGATTAAGAAAATAATTAAAAAATATTAAAAAATTTTCCATTTAATAAGATATTAGCTTTTTCCCAAGTCAACATAACAATAAATTTTTCCCTTTAGATTTAAATATAATTGTATTAAATCATATTTGGGACTTAACTAATAAACCAAAAAACTGAATCCAAATAGTTGTTAAACCATAGCAAAAAAAAAATCACAGAACCAAAACAATAGAAAAAGCCCGCAATCCTCCATTATTTTAAATTTAAATTTGAAAAACCATTATTAACGCCCCCGACTAGTGGCGATAGGGTAATACGGGGGTACAAAGAATAGTTATATATTCAGAACACCTTCCTCACATTACCGCTTCCCGCGAAAATAAACCGTTGTTAACTGTTAAAATGTTAAAACCGGGGAGTCGCCAAAATTTGATGTTAATGTTCGGGAAAAGGGGGGGACGCCCTACTGATTTTTGCTCTTAAAGCTATGTAAAACAAAACTTTAGGTATGAACCAACATTGATGCGGGCAACTTTAATTACCGTAAAGTTTACAAAAAATAGTAAAAATTTTTTTTCCCTAAACTCACCAGGGGGCTCAACAAAGCTTCGCAAATTATCGCAAGGGTGTTGGTCACTGATGACTTTTTTGATTTTGAATTTTGAGTATTGTGGATTTGTATTGGGTTTAGTGTTCGTTTTTTATTGAAATTCCAGCTTTTTTTTGTATTTTTTATTAATTCCTTAAAATTTTATTAATTCCCTTTAAAATAATAAGGATGCTCAAATGATTTTTTTTCCAAAAAGAAAAAGGGGGTAAGAAAAAAAATATCCTAGCATTTTGCCTGTGCTAATAAAATTTAATTTTTGTTAAAGAATTGGCCTAAATGCCCAGTGTTTTCTTCTTGACTGTGGGTTGTGTAGAAAACTAAAAAAGTAAAATTTTGTTTTGCTGTAGATTTTTGGGTTAATGCAATGAAAGTCATCCCCGATTTCTAGATACTATTATTTTAGTCCAGAAGCTCGGTATTTGGTGGAACCAGAAATAAATCTATTTTAAAACAGGTCACCCGTCTTTTTTTTTTAGTATTTTTTGAGAAAAAAATTTTTAATTAATTTTAAATTTTATTACCTAATTTTTATTTATTTTTGATGTTTGCATATATTATTATAGAATAAATCAAATAAGCATTAGTGTTTAAAAAAATATTTTAAATTTAAAAAAAATTTTTTTGTTTTTATTTAAAAGTTTTAGTCGGTGTTATTTCCTAAACCCGCCATGGCGTTGGCCGAAATGATAAAATTTAAGGTTAAAATTTTCCCTATCTATTCCCAAAATTTTAAACCCCTTTATCTATGCAACTTTTAAAAAATAAAATTTAAAAACTTTTGATCTAAATTTTTAAAACCCCGGGACGATTGAGAAAAAAAATTTTTAAAAGCCCCAAAAACTGCTTTTTTAACATTAATTTAATTTAATATCTTTAAAAACCCTTTAAAAAAAAAATTTTAAATTTTTAAAAAGAAATTTTTAAATAAAAAAAACCCAAAGTGCGACTATTTGACCGAACCATGGTATTCCCGGGTTTTTGGCGCCCAAAATAAACCCCGGGTCTTTTTTTCCATAAACAGGTAAAACCCTAAAATACGGTCAAAATAAAAAAAGAATCAGTGTTTTTAAAAATTTTGCTAAAAGGCATGAAAGAATATTTGAGCTACCTTATTATGACTAAAAGTCGGGATGCTTTTGAATGCAGTAAAAACCCTCGAAATCAGCATTTTATGGTACTATTGGGGTATGTTGACCCCCCCTGACGGTACAGATATTTCTCCCAGACCGGAATATCATATAAATATTCATGATGTTTATTTGCGGATGTCTTAGTGCGGACCGAACTGTTCCATTTGTTGGTAAGGCCATAAAGGACCAATTTCGAGTATTTTTTTGCAGTTAGAGAAAAATCGATATGTCTAGTAATTTTCATATCTTGAAAAATACTATAATAAGGTAGCCCAAATATTCTTTACCTGCCCCTTTAGCAAAATTTCTTAAATCCGTTCCCGGGTTTTCACATTTTGACCGTATTTTTGGGGTTTGGGACCTGTGTGACGTGATGGCAAAAACTGACCCTGTTTGATTCGGGCGCTGAAATCCGGGAATCCCTGGTCCGGGCAAATAGTCAGCAAATTTTCTTTTATTTAAATAAATTTTTTTAAAAATTAATATTTTATTTTAAGGCGGTTTTTTTATTTTAAAATTAAATTAATTTTAAAAAAATGCGTTTTTGCAATATCTTTAGAAACGTTTGTTTACTCAATTGTCGGTCGGGTTTTAAAAAAATTCCTTATATTTTCGCCGGCCCCCCTTGTTCGGCCCCCCGGGGCTGAGCCCGAAGCAATAGGTTGGGGTATGGCTTTGGTGGTACTTCTCTAACTTCTTTGTTTTTGTTCTATAAATTAAAGAAAAAAAATCTCTTTAAAAAGGAACTTGATTGGCACTTTATTTTTTAGATTTTGTTTTGAGGGCTTAAACAAAATGTTAAAAATTTTGAAAGATGAAAAGTTGTTTAGGTTTTTTTTAATTGGACAATATAAATGTCTCTAAGCGCTGCTGCACGTTTCCTCATTTAAACTACAAAATGTTCTTCGGCAAGGGTTTCCGAAAAAACCAAAAAAATGTTTACTCAGCATGCAGAATTTATCTGATTCTCCATCGGTAAGTTTTGCCGGGAAAAATTTGTCAAATTATTTATTATATTCTGTTTTTTAGCTTTGAGAGAACCACGGGGTGCCCCCATTCTCGATACATTGAGAAAACGTTTCCCGGCGCGGAAATAACTTTCTATTTTGATCGGGGGCGATTTGCAATGGCCGGAGATCCCCCGATTTATCCGCTGGTGTTTTTTTTTCGGGGGAAAAGGTTTATGTGTACCGCCCAAAGGGCCCCTTTTAAATTTAAAAATAACATCCAGAAATAAAACCCCCAACATAACGCCCGCCGCTTGAAAGAGTCGCGGAAAGCGCCAGAAATGGGTTTACTCAACGTATCGAGAAGGGGGGACGTCATCTTTTCGGGAAAATTTTTTAAATTAAAAAACTAAGTGTCCACCCTTTTTAAAAAAATCAAAATTTTTGAACATTTTAAAAGCCTTTAGTTTTGAAAAAAAAGGAAGTTATGATTCCCACCCTTTTAATAGGCTAATATTATTTGGATTATATAAAAACTAATAGGAGGGAATAAACATTCACTCCAAAAAAGGAAAAGGGTTAAAAAAAATTACTTTTTTAAAAAATTGAGTTTTTTTTTTTTTTTTTAGTAATTTATGGTACCCCCGATTTATTTATTATTTATAATTAGTTGGTTTTACAATAAATTATTTTTCAAAAAAGGATTGGGATTAAATTTTTTAATAGTGAAGTTTTTTTAATAAACATAAATTGTAATCTAATTATACTGTTTTTATTTGGTAAATCAATTAGATCAGTGACAATTTTAAAGATTAAAAAAAACCCCATATGTTATTAATGCTTTAAAATAATAATATGTCCAGCCATCAAAAATTTTTCTTGACATTTTTCCTGGTTCTACCAAAAACAAACATTTGAAGCAAGATGGTATTGCAAACGTGCTTAAAAGGTTGGGGGAAAAGAACCTACGAAGGGCCTTAAATCGGCTAGGAGTTCATTTAAAGCCGGTAACCGCAGGTTTTGTAGGTTACATCTCATAGGGTCGGGGATTTTTATTGCCCCAAAAAACATTATTTTGGTTTTAAACAACCTGGTTATTGGGTAAAAACAATTTATTCCCAACAAACCCTTAGCAAAAACCCAAAAAAAAAGGGTGAATCAATTTCGGCAAGAGGATTCATTATATACGAAGTGTATTAGAATATATACATTGGCCAAAAAATTTTTTTAAAGTAAGGACTAGAAAAATACTTTTAAAGCTAGAAAAAAAAAGAATTAAAAATTTAAAAAAAAAACCCTTTTTAAAATTAAACAAAATTCAACAAATATTGAACAAAAGCTAACAATTATTAAAAAAAGAGACAATACCAAAAAAAACATTTCTGCAGATAAAGGTAATGCAACAGTTATAATCAATGAGCTGACAGCATAGATTACAAATTACTGAAAAAAAAACCCAAAAAACTTAGACTAAAACGCCATATTGAATTTTCATCTGTCGAAAAAAACCGAAGGCCGGGTGGCCGAAGTAGGAAGTACGCCCCTACAAAAAAAGCACTGTTGTCACGTTGCTTAGCGCCTTTTTTTTGTAGCGTCCGAAAATAAAATTATTTTACATCATTATTTTTCTGTGTAATACTTTATAGTAATAAATATAACAAATATTATTCACTTTTTAAAAAATAATAAAGTTTTTAAATTTTGATGTAATTTTAAGTATAAATTAAGAAAAATTTAATCATAATATACTTTTTCAAGTAAATGAAACAGAAAGATATTTTTAAACCCCTTTTCGACAAAATAGTATCTGTAGTAACCTTTTTCCCCCCGGGTTTTTTGGGGGATTTTTTTGTTTGAGACAAAAATTCATTCATCGCTAAGCAAAAACCGGGTAGTTTATGTTTAAACCCTTTTGCCAAATGATGTTTTTTTAAACCCTGACAGCTCATTGGTTAAAAGGGGGTGTGGTTTGTAGATAATAAAAAAAATTCTTTTTTAATCATGGTAAAAAATTAAGAATGATCCAACTGAATCTATTGAAAGAAAAAATATATAACATAAAAACCCCACACCCCTTTGCAAAATATCTACTTACATTTTAGATCCTCTAGTAAACCATTCTGACCCCATACTTTAAAAAAATTCCCAACATTTTCTAAAAAAATTTTTTTGATGTTGTTAGTTTATTTACAAATGTTTTCCCCATAAAACATAAAATATTTTTAAAATAAATTAGAAAAAAATTTCCCCAAATTGGCGAAAGAACCAAAAAAGATAATCTATATTCTTTATGGAGAAAATAAATGACATTTTTTTTATTTATCAATAACGAAAAAATTTTCTTAATGGTTTTTTTTTAAAAAACATCAATACAAAAGAACCCAATTTTTGTTTTTTAAAAAAAAAACAAAACTTTTCTTTTTCCTTTTTTTTAAAATTCTAAAAAAAAAATGTAAATAAGTTTGAAACTAAAAAATTTTCAAGAAAAAACCCAAAAAATACTTAAATTTTAACTCTAATCAGCAGTTTAAAAAATCTTTTTTTTTTGGATTAAAATAATTTTTCTGATCAAAACAAAAAAAAAACGAAATATGATTTTTTTTAAAAAATATTTTAGTTCAAAAAAAAATTTTCCTCTTGAATTTATAAACAAAAGCTTTTAAAAAATTTAAAAAAAACCCAAATTTTTAAAACAAAGTCAACATAGACCCCTTACACATTTTTTTTAAAACCCCCTATTCCTGGGACAAATAAAAAATTTTTCAAATGAGTAATAAATTTAATATTTGTACTATATTTAAAAAACAAAACACTATTAGATCTCAAGTAACAAAGACAAAAAAAATTTCAAAAAAGAAACCAAAAAAAAGTTATTTATAAGATCCCTTTGGGAAAGTAATAAAAATTTTTTTTAGGGGCAACTTCCCGACCTAACATAGAATTCCACAAATCAAAAAAACTGTCAACACGCATTTGATAACAACCACGTAATAAACTGGAATGCTTCTAGTATTTTAGCAAAGTAAACTTGTTTAAAAAAAAAAAAAATGCATTTTTTATTATTAAATAAAGATAAATTTTAGCATCAATTTTGTTAATTTTAAAAAATACATTTACCTATAATTTATGCCTGAAATTCAGATAAACTTAAAATCAATTTAAAACACCACAATTTCCTTTTTTTTTTTTTAAAAATTTTAAATATACCAGTCAAATAAATTTAAAATGTCATTTATGAAAAACCTTATAAAAAGTATAAAAGCCTTTTTTCCCCCCCTTTTAAATTTCCAAAAATTTTTTAAAAATTTAAATTTAAATTATTTTTTTTAAAATTTTTTTTTTTTGAAAAAAGTGGCCGACTTGCCACCAAAACGTAGATTAGTGTTCTTAATTTTTTGTTTTTTTTTGGGGGGGTTTTTCTTTTTTTTTGCAGGCAATTTGCAAGTTCATGGGGGCAATAGGGCTGAGAAAGGGTTTTTTGCTATACCCGGGGAAACCGGACCGAAGAGGTCCCTTTTCCAAAAAATAATAAGGCAAGTATTCCAAAGAAAAATCTAAACAAAACGTATCAATATTTAAGTATCGACCAGAACCGCACTCAAGATGTTAGAGCTGTAAACTCAAAAGCAATTAAAAGGCATCGGGTTTGGGGGAACTAAATTATCTGGATTAAAAAGGTTTTTCTACAAACATTAGTAGTACCTGATTGGCTTTCTTTAATAATTTAAAAAAAATTTGGAAAACAAAAATAATTTTGCCCCCGCTCATTATTCTTTTTTTAAAATTTTCCCCCCGGGCCCTTTTTAAAAAAAAGGGGGGTGTATAGGATCATCCGGTTTTAAGTTTTGCTTCTTAGGTTGACAAAAGTACGGATCAGTGGAGCAGAATAATCGTAGACACTGATGGTAAGTTGTCAACACATAGTTTAAAATTTAAGATTATTTTTCTTTGTTTGACAAACTTTCATGATTCCCTATTATCATGTTATATCCAACATTTTTTACAAACAGCTTTTTACATTTGAGATCGAATCCCCCCAAAGATCAACATAAAGCTAGATTTTATTGGTAAAAGCAGTTATTGAACTATCGACCATCCAAAAATCAATATCATCATTGTACAAGATTAGGTTTAGTAAATTTTCAAAAGGAGTTAATATTTCGGAAAATTCGTATATACGCTCATAGCCCGGACCAACCATATTTGTAATTGTCTCGTGTAATATTGGGAAGTTAAATCTTCACATATTTTTTTTTTTTTTAAATCGGGCATTTATGTAGAAACCTATTCGCAATACCAAGGTTTTGAGCATTGGTATTGCGAATATAAAAATGCAAACAAAAACAATAGTTTCGTAAAGCAAAAAGGGAAAAAATAAAAAAAAAAGGGACTAGCAAGTATGATTTTTAGCCTTTTCACTAGCTTAACATAAGTAATTTTTTCTTTTTTCCAAAGAATGCTGATCGAAGGTGGGGAAGCTCTAGTCCCTTTTAGTTCTTGAATTTCTAAGCGTATATCGACAATTTCTTATGAATGAATTATTTTTGAATTGTTTTTTTTTTTTTTTTTTATAAATGGGGTTTAATTGTTCTAGTTTTAGTATTTGGCTTATTTTTTAATTTTTTAAACATTTATATAACGCATCAGTAGAAGCAAGCCGATCAAGGATAAACAGATTTTTAAAATTGTAGTTGGTAGGGTTAAGTACCCAAAATTAATAAAAAATAAGCATAATAAATTTTATATTTGGCATCACGTCAAAAAAAGTTTGGGTCTATTTAAGCTTTTGTAAGTGAGACTATTTTTGTTTTTATGTAGCCTTTTAACCATTCCAGTTTCATCCAAATCAAAGAAAGGGATTTCTTTTTTTTCCGCTTTTTTCTATATTATTGATTTTTTTTTTAGAGTCACATACTATTTTATTCTTTGGTTTAGTGACTTATTAGAAGCACTGCAATCCAGTTGCGATGCTTCCCCCTCTTGAGTGAGGAGTGGACTGTTAAAACCCTTAATAATAAAAAATTAAATATTTAAAAAACATTTGTTTTTATAGCCACCTTTTCCCTTAATACTAAAAAAATACACTTTGTATTTTCCCCCGGTTTATCAGTTGTATTTCCTATACTTTGGTATTTAAATATTCTATTTGTTTTTTAAATTATTTTTTTTATATTTAGTTTTTCAAGTCATCTTTATCTTTTATCAGTTTAATTTTCATTTTTAACGATATAAATATCCAAAAGTATTTGATTTATTGTTCCCTTTCAACTGCTTTGCTTTTTAAAAATTTCGTATTTCGTGAGTTTTAGGGGAATCCCAATATATCATCATTATTAGGTCCATTTCTTTTGGGCAGACATCCACTGTTTTTTATCTTCAAAATTTTTTTTATTTTGTGCAGATTCTCTTCTGTATGACAAAGATAACCCAAAAACTCGAAATTTTTAAAGTTTTACCATTTTTTTAATGCTATTTTTTTTAACCCCCTTTTTGGCTTTTTTTTCCCCGGGGGCAAAAAGGTCCTTTTTTGGGATTTTTCCCTTTTTTTGAACGAAAAATTAAACATTTCCCGGCGGGGCCCTTTACCCAATGGCGTGATTAAACGGGCCCCCCAAGAAACACAAATCCGTTTTTTAGGGCCCGGGGGGTTTTTCCCTACCTTCGTTTTTTCCAAAAAGAACAAACAAAGAATTAAAACCCCTTAAAAATTTGGGTCGGCCTTTTTGCAAAAGGGGAAAAAAATTAATTTTTTTTTTTTTCCCATTTTTAGGGAAGCCATTTGGAAAAATTTCGGGGAAGGGGGGTTCAAAAAACTGCCCCATTTTTAAAAAAAGAAAACATCATCCGGAAAAAAATTTTTTTAATTTTAGGGCATTGCACCATAAATTACATTTTTTAATCGATGATTCTTTTTTTTTAAAAAAATTTTTAAAAAGAAAAAACTATTTTTGTTTATTAATGAAGTGACAGACAGATATGTCATTTACTTTAGTTGCTCAATTGGATTGTTGTTGATCAAGTCAGTTTACAAAAGTTATTAAATAGCAAATTAAAAAAAGATAAAATGACATCGAAGTGCTGTACAAACCTGATTTACTATAATTTTTTTTAAACGAATACAGCAGCTGCCAAATTAACCTTGTTGCCGGTGCTTGAAACTTTCATACAATAAATGTTTATATTTAAATCGATGTTGCCATATTAACACAAAAACCAAATTTTTAAGAATTTTATTAATTTTTTTAAGATAATTTCCGTTTTTGGTTTTTAAATCTGGCAATTTTTTTACGTTTTTTCCAAAAAAAAAACAAACAGATCACTATACCAATATGCCACAACTGGCGTTGTGTTAATTCCGCCCTTTGAGTTCGTTTTTTACCCTTTATTAGTCTTCCTGTACTTCCGAAAAAGACCTTTCTAGATAACACAAGATAACACAATTAAAATTTTTAGTTTAAATTTCACACACCAAATATACCTACTGTACATTTTATTAATTGTCAATTCTGCAATCCCAAAATACGGGTTAATTTAGGTTTAGGTAATTGCTGGTTAAAAATAAATATGTGTTAAAGAAAAAACTTCAAAAAATATTTAATGAAAAGTAATAACTTAGAAACCACATTTTTGGTTAAAATTTTACCCTTTTTTGGGAAAACCTTTTCATGTTATATTTTTTTTTCATAAGTCATCTTTTTTTCGAATATAGCAAAAGTTATAATGATGATTTTGAGTTCTATCACAAAAAAAAGCTAAAAGTTTACCCAAAATATTATTAGGCCTTCTACCAGTTATGCAAACAAAATCTAAATAAAAAAAAATATTATTTTTTTTTTGGGAAAATTACCATACCATAATTTTCAATAATTACCAAAATTGTTTTCGTTTTGCTGATACGAATACGAAACATCAAATATAAAATACCGTTAGATTTTTCTCCTGTGATTGTAACAATTTGAAAAAAAAGACATTTTTTCAGTTATCAGTAAAACCATGATTAAAAAAAAAGGGGGATGTAGGAAAAAACCCCGATACCTATTTTTTTTTTCCCAAGAAAACACCTTTTTTTAAATATTTTTTTTTGGGGGAAAATACGAAATTAATCGTTTGCATAATATTTTCTAAAAAAATTTTGGTTTTACTTGCCTGTCTTATATTACAACAAAACTAATTTCTTAGGTGCAAGGTTTTTAAAGGGATTTCAATTTAAAGGAAAGGTTAAGCGTAATAAAGACAGACAGAAAAAAGGAGCGGCTGATTCCCTTTTTCCGATCCTGAAGAAGAGGGGAATACCTCGGCCACTTCGACAACACACACAAACAACTCGATTATTCGAAATTACAGATTTTGGTTCCGATTTCACGATCATACGAATAAGGAGCAATTTTTTAAGATTATTAAATAAACTTATTAAATAAAATATTACATTTAAATTAATAATTAACTCCGTCCCGTAGTGAATGATAACAATGGCAAAAAAACGACAGGAAACCCACAACGGTTATCAAAGAAACATGACTTTCCCCTTGATTGGATTACAATTAATTTGTTTGCATTTTCACGCAGTCCTTTTCGATCGTAGATTTTACATAAGTCAAAAAAAATTAAAATAAAAAATTTTTTATGTTGTCTTGCTCGATAAAATAATAAATACCTATTATCAAAACATTATACACAATTAATGTAGTTACCACTATAAAACAGAACAATGTAAAATTTTGGGGAAAAAGGTTTGGGCGCTCCTTGCTGAGATCCCGAGCGAGCATCCATCGAGAGAATATACGGACACGCTCTGTATAAACGACTTGTTGAAAAAACCCAAAAAAAAAGAATAGAAAAAAGGAATTATTTCTGTCGAAAATAGGTTTTAAATTTTATTCGTTTTAATAACCTTTAAACTTATTTTTTAATTGTTTTTTTTTTTAAATAATAAATTTTTTAAATTTTTTAAACTTGTACTGTGAGGGAATTATTTCCAAAAATATTTATACCTAGTATAAGAATACACGTTTTTAAACATGATTTCAAATTTTTAAATTCATTTTTTTTTTATAAGACATCCCTTCATAACAAGAAATGTTTGTATAGGTTACCTAAATTTATTTAATTTTTTTATAAATAAAAAACCCAAAAAAACGCATGTATTTTTGTTTATTGCTATTTGCAAAAAAAAAAAATTATGAATTAAAGGGAAAAAACAAAAGCAAAAAAGGGTAGTTTTTTTGGGGTTAATAAAAAAAAAAGGTTTTTTTTTTAAATTTATAGCATATCGTATTCCATTTGTGCGTAGTAATTTGTTTATGTTTTCCCCCTGGTAATTAAAAAATTTTATTCTTGTTAAAATGTCGGGAAATTATGTCAAAATTAATGACTGCCGATAGTCGAAGAGCAGATAAAGTTAGGTTTTCGTTTCACAAGAATAGTACACTATGTAACAATTGATTATAAATTGGGGAAGTATTTATCTATGTATATTAAAATTTTTGGA
>JAHBCN010024723.1:0-11700 GCA_019359885.1 Listronotus oregonensis | reverse complement strand
AAAAAATGAAAAAATTAAATTTTAAAATAACTTTAAAATTTTTTAAATTCGTTTGAAAAAGACAATAAAAGGGGAAAAATTTTGAATAAACAAATTTGCTTTATTAACCCTATTCCCAAGAATAAAAAAAAATTTATAAATAATTTAAAGAAAAAATAAATATTATATATTATATTATATATATATATATATATATATATATATATATATATATATATATATATATATATATATATATATATATATATATATATATATATATATATATATATATATATATATATATATATATATATATATATATATATTTATTTATTTAAACAATAAAGGGGATGCCCCATTATAAAAACAATTAATAAAAAACAGACAAAATATTCAATACAATAAAATAAAATATAATATGCAACTGTAACATCCTATTAAACAACAACCCAAAAAACAAGCTCAAACTACAAATACTTTACATTAAAAGCGCTAATTCAGCGACCCATAATATTGGCTACGAAACACGTTAAGTGAGCTTCCAAAAGGATCTATATCAGGATGGCAATTTAAGTAATCCAGGGACCGCGAGATTGACCGTGAATGCCATAGTTGGTCCGATGAAATGGAAAGAGAATACTGATTGCTCCAAGCGATCGAGTAGGAATCCTCAATTGAACCTGGCTAAGAAGCGAGGGCAGTCAATGTTGCCTTAAATTTTAGCTTATGTATAAAAGCAATGTCGAAAATCCTCTTTCCCAAAACGAGGCAGATTAAGATCAGGCCACATCATCGACTCTATCCACCCATTAAGTTTAAAGGCACAAAATCTAAAACTTTTTCTGAACACTCTCTATATGGGTTTGTGGATGTTATAAAAGGTGACCATACAGTAGAGGCATATTCAACATGAGATCTAACAAGAGAACAGTATAGTAGTCGCAAAGAATTCACGGACAAACCTGCACATGTCCTCAAAAAAAACCCAACATTTGCAACCCCTTCCCTGTGATGTAGTTGTGCCCCCCCTGAATGATTTTTTGGAGTGAACAGAATCCCCAAATCCCTGACATGTTCAACCACATTTAATTGATGATTTCCCACTGCATATCGCATTTGTTTTTTTCTGTTATTTTTAAAGAAGCTAATAGAGCAACATTTAGAACTTAAGGATAGATCATTAATTATTGACCATTGATAAAAGGATGTTTAGTTTTGTAAAAAATTTGGGGAGTCACTCTCACCCCAACTACTCGAAAGAGTTTCATGTCATCAGCATAGAGCAAGAAGTGGCAGTCATTTAGATAGCTATCCGGTCACTGGGAATAAGTTAAACAGTATTGGGGCACAATCCCCCCCTTGAGGAACACCAGAAGTTACATTTATCCATGTGGATTCGAAATTCCAAAACTTCCCTTTTCTTTTTTTGTCCCACTAGCGCTTCCAAACCAACGACAGCCCGCCAACCCCCCCGGCCCCCGCAGCTTAGCAATAAGTAACCCATGATTCACCCCAAATGCCTTGGGGAAGTCAGTATAGATTGAATCCACTTGAGAATCTTGTTCCAATGCATTCAGCAGGATGGTTTCATACGTCACCGATTAGTAACTGTAGACCTGCCACTAACAAATCCATGCTGACCCCGCCAGCCCTACCCCACACTTCCAACTAAGCTGATCATAAATAATACTATAAAAGTTTTGGGATTGTGACTGTTTGAGATGCTTCTGTAATTTTCGATGGACTTCTTTCCCCATATTTAAAAATCGGGATAATATAACTTTCCTTCCGACTTTTGGAAGCTCACCCTCGGCCAGTGATTTTTAAAAAAGCAGCATTAAGGGCTTAAAAAGCAGTATTTAAGTTTACATAGTAGGTTTAAATTTTTCAGGCCCTGAAGATAATTTCATAGGCAAATGTAAAATTTTTTTTAAATACACTAGCTAAATCTATATCACATATTTGTCGTTTTGGTTAAAATTATATACAGGTACCTCAACAACTTTATCACTAAATACAGTGGGAAATAGTCCGAAAATAGATCAGCTATCCTCTGACCACTATCAGCCATTCTTTTCATAAAACATGCAGTCAGGCAACTCAAATGATTTTATTTGATTGTTCCAAAATCCAAAAGCCTTATTCTCAGAGAGACCATCCTCAACTCTTCTCAAATACCCTATAGCCCCTTTTTAGCCAATAATTTACACCAGATCTGAGTATGAAAATTAAATATCTTAACCAATTCCAAATTTCAACTATTTTTTTTTTTCCGGTCGCAGTATTTAAGAAAAAATTTTATTAAAATTTAAAGTAAAAAAAATTTAATTTCAAAAAAAAAAGTACCATTTTTTAAAATTTATTGAATACCAATTTTTAAACCTTTTAAGTAATTATTTATACTTTCAAATAAATGCACTTTTCTCTTTTCCCTTTTGTTTTTTCAAATTTTGAACACCGCGAAAAAAATTTAAATGTTTTACCCCTTCTTAAGAACAGAAAATTTTTTAAAGAGTAGCTTTTTTGATAAAATAAAAATAAAAAGTTTTTTTTGTTCAACATTTTCCCGTGGGAATATTTTATATATATATATATATATATATATATATATATATATATATATATATATATATATATATATATATATATATATATATTTTTATATATATATATATATATATATATATATATATATATATATATATATATATATATATATATATATATATATATATATATATATATATATTATATATATATATATATATATATATATATATATATATATATATATATATATATATATATATATATATATATATATATATATATTATATATATATATATATATATATATATATATATATATATATATATATATATATATATATATATATATATAATTTTTTAATCGAAAAAAATAGCAGAAAACCGTTTTGTAAACAATTTCCAAAGAATCTACTGTAAAAAAAAATTTCTAAAAAATTAAATTGAAGAAGGCGCATCGGAACAGAAGCTCACCAAGCAGTCACAACAATTAATAAATCACACTAACAAAATAAAAATTTTAGTTTCAAAAATATTTCACAAAAATAAAACACGCTACCGATGCCGATTTTGGGGATAGTACACACTGCACTGACCCACGTGTTGCCCCCGGGGTGAATAGGGGTTTGCCCCTTTTGACGTCATTTGTACTTTTACTATTGGCAAAGCCCCCTACACTATTATTCTTTTGTTATAAACTACTTCCAGAATAGGGTTGGGGGTAAACTGATTTTTTTAATTTTCCAAAAACCAGGAATCGTTAAAAGTTTTTTTTTATTTTGCCCCCCCCAAAAAATGTCTTTAAGATTTTTTGATTTTGTCGGTCCCTTAAAAAAACCACTGGACGAAGATACCTATAGTTACAGACACACCAAACCCCTCCCCCGAAAAAAAGGTGGCAACACTGTTTTTTTTTTAAGCGTCGGTGACGTTTTTTCACTTTTTTATAGGTTAAAATTTTAAAAAATTTTAAAAGGGCATGTGGGCACTTCGTGTTATTTTTTTGGGAGTAGAAAAAAGGAATATAATAAATAATACATTTTATTATGCCGAGTGCTATGCTTTTCGTAGTTCTTCCAGATTTTAAACTAGTTATTATATCCTGGGATGGCTTTTAATAATTTCTTTAAAAATATCATCTTTGGGTATACGAACAGACGACTGGAGCATTTAAGGTACTACATTACTTGAATTTACAGCCTGGTATGCAAAAATCTGGAAAAAAGACATTCCCAGTTACTCAAGTAGCATTTAGGAAAAAATATCAATAAACTTGCAACAATATAACCTATTAAACTACACTGAAAAATTTTGGGGGGTCATTTTTTTCCAAAAAAAAATATCTAATGGAAATTTGAACGCCAGTGCGGCCAAGGGATGAAAAATTTAAAAAATTTTGGGTAATAATAATTATTATTTATTTTAAAAAAAGCAAAAATTTTTTTTACAACGAGAATATTTCTACTATTGCTGATACGATGTAATATCCTAATCGCAGATTTTTAAGGAATTTTATGTTTATTGATAAATCCCGCCGAATCTGCGACAAATCTTAAACACTCCTGTTCTGTCTCTTAACTATTAAAGGTAATAAAATATCATTAAGAACCCTTTAACTGCATAACAGAATAAAATTTTTTTTAAAGTTTGTTTTTTTAAAAAAAAAAAAATTTTAAAAAGATATTTTCATAATTTACCTGTTGACTTTTTTTTTTTTTATTTTGAAAAAAAACACTATTTTCTCCTTTTGGGTGCAATTTCCCCGATGAAATTTTTTTTAAGGAAGTTAGTTTTTAAAAAAAGCATAAGTTTTTTAATTTTTTTTTTCCGATGTTGCCAAAAAATCCTATTTTATACACTTAAAACAATACAATAAAAAAATATAAAAAAAGGAAAAAAAATTTTTTAAAAAAAAATTTCCTTCCCTTCCAAAATAACTTTTTTTTTCAAAAAAAAATAATAATTTATATTAAAAGCCTATTAAAAGGTCATTCCCCCCCTCAAGTATTATTAGTCTGATATTTGTTACAAAAAAATTTTTTTAAAAAAAAACGAGGTCCTGAGCCCTTTTTAAAAGGGAAATAAAAAAAATTTTTTGAAATTTTATTTTAAATGGTCAAAATTATAGTCGTTTTTAATTACGTATTTTGTATTTTTTTTTACCAAAAGTTTTTTTAATTTAATTTTTTTGGGGAAAAAAAAAGGAGCTATATTTTGAAATTACCTGTGTTGTTTAATGTGTTTTTGGGGAAAAAAAATTTTATTATTTCTGCGAAAAAAAAGAATGCTTTTTTTTTTTATTTTGTCAAAATGAAAACATTAGGATTTACAAAGCGTTCAGTGACTGGTACTTACAATTTTGGGGGGTTTCATGTCTTAGAAAAATTTAAAAGTTGTTTGTTTTTTTTCACTATTTTTATTTAATTTGCATTCGAGTAAGGATTGGGGTTTCAATATATGAAAGTGTTTTCATAACATCCTGTATATTTGGCAATAAAGTTATATCCTATTTGAAAATTTAAATTTTAAATGCTGTTTGATAAGGATTGCTACTAATAAAAGTAGATGTACTTTTGTTTTTTATATAGTGTATCTCAAACTGGTAATGCATCTACGGGGAATTTTTAAAAAAATTTCATTTTTAAAAAAAAAAAAAAATGGTAATTTTTTTAAAAAATTTTATAATTTTTTTCAAAAAAATTGTATAAAATATGTTTTAAGATTTTTTTTTGTGGGGTATTATCGCAGTCTTAACTAAACCTTTTTAAGAAAAAGCATACCTGCCAAGAGATAAACCCCTTGATTGAAAAACCATTTTTTCATCCAAAAGAGGAAAATTTAAAATCCATGCTGCAAAAACATCTCTTCTGCTTTGGCAAGATTTAAAACTTATTGGGGGATCATTAACTATAGTGATGTTATGGGGCAGTATTGAAATGGGGTTGAACTTGAATACTTTCTCAGCAACTTTGCCGATTGTGGGGTAAGGGGGAGTCAATGGTGATGGAATATTAAGAGGAGTTAGTGGTTCCAGTTTTGGTTCCTTTTTGACATCACTTTTGTCTTCGGTTTTCGATTCTTGCTTAGTATTATTTATCAGGATTTGGTTTTGGAAACAATTTTTTGAGTTTTTTAGGTTGAGGGGGATTTAAGAGGGCACCTAAAAGGAATTCTTTGTTAAAAACCAAGCACCTAAACAAGAAAATAATCACATCCTTACAATAAGGTTAGGTTAAGTAAGCAGTTAATAAAAAAAGGAGGGTTAGTTTTTTAACAGATATAAAAAAATTATTTTTAAGTTTTGCATTTATAGGGTGTTAATGGGCAAGTTGTCATCTAACCGGATGTAAACATCACTTTTGGTTTTACCAGAAGTGGACTTAATAATTTAAATGAAACTTAATATTTTGTAGTTACGTAGTTACATAAGGCTTAATATTTTTAACAATTCTTAAGGCTCACGCAGAGCTGTCAAAACTTGAAGTACTCAAAGTAAAATTTTATCAAGTACTTTTTCTGTACTTAAAGTATTTTATTTCAAGTACTTTTTATTAGAAAGTACTTGTATTTATACTTGATTAATTTTTATCAAAATACTTAAACTTTTACTTGATTTGACTAAGTAAATTACTTGAATTATTTTTCTAGGTACTTGAAGTATTACAATGTACTTGAAGTAAAAAAAAGTACTTCAAGCCAGTAAGAAGTACTTAAAGTTAAAATAATTCAATCAAGTACGCCAATTTATTCACTTTAGATAGTCACGTAAACAGGTTAAAACAAGAAGACCGCCCAACCTTTGTTGACTCTGATACATTATAGCTCTCAATTCAACTGTTACCAAGAATGGTAAAATTACAATTATACCTTTTAAAAATATATGTAGGTTTTTTAAAAAAACATTAAAATATTGTCTAAATACTAGTTTAAAAATTTTTGGAAAGTATTTTTTATTTATTTTTAACACCACTTAAATTTACCTGTATTTAAAATTGTATTTCACAATCTATGTATATATCCCTTCAAGCTCTTCTCCCAGCATTATTTTTTTTTTAATACGAAACCAACTTGTTTTAATAATTAATACTTATAATAATTAAAAGGTTTATGACTTAAGAGTATGTGCATTAGTTTAACATACAATTGTTGTTAGAGAAAGAAGAAAAATGATGATTTATTAAAAGGGTAAAACTGCAGAAAAAATTGGGTTAATCACTAATTTTGGGAGGTCATAAGATTTTAAAATATAAAATGAAAAATGCATTTGGATCAAATTAAAAAATTATATTGGACCTCCAAACCTCAAAAATTTCCAAAAAATAACTTTGTTAAAAATCTTAATACATACATCACAATAACAGACTTTACGGGTAAGGTAAATCGTTAAATTATTAAAGTACATATACATTTTCTTTTGCACTAATACATTTAAGGCTATTTTATTATTATTAACTTGATGTTATTAAAAAAAAATGCTAGTCAAGTAAAACTATTTTTACTTCCAGAACTTTTATTTACTTCAGTTACTTTGGTTTACTTCAAATACTTTGATTTACATCAAGTAAAATACTTGGGTAGTACTTCAAGTACTTTTTGAATTCACTTGGAAAAGCTTGCTTAACAAGTACTTGTACTTGTACTTGAAGTACTATTTGAGAGTACTTTGACAGCTCTGGGCCTAAGTGACGGCCATTAAAAAAATAGTGTTCCATTTACAACTACTGACATGGGTCCCATTCCAGATAAACCTGAAGTGATATTTTACATCGGGTTAATTAACAAGTTTACAATTTACTCCTTAAGTATCATATACTTTTTTTGACACCAGGTATTAACAATTTACCAGTTTTATGATCCACTTTATGCCTTCTCCTGGTATGTTTCATCCAATTAGGGTAATTTGTAAATGTACGTTCGCAGTATTTACATTTATATGGTCTTTCACCAGTGTGAATATTGTAATGTTGCTAAAAAATATGATAAATGATATATATTTTTTATTAGGGCATATAAGGTTCTCTTCCTTACCTTTAACTTTGTACTACTTAAAAAACCTTTACTACAATATTTGCAGACAAAAGGTCTTTCTGCAGCATGCACTAGACTATGGACTTTTAAGCATCTTTCAGTTTTGTACATTTTTTGGCAGGTTGCACATTTGAAGGGTCTTTTGTCGCTGTGAAAACTGTAATGCCTCGCTAAATGTGACTTTTCAGAAAACCTATAAAAATTTGAAACATACACTAGAAATTATAAAACATTTGGGCAATTTTTGTTATATTTCTCTCCATGTGGAGGATTGGAATTAAGAAATATTTTTTTAACTACAATTTTATTTCTTACGTTTTTCCGCATTTATCACAGGCATGAGGCTTATCACCAGTATGTTGTTTCACATGCTGTTGCATATTAACTTTTTGAGTAAATGTTTTTCCACAGACATCACACATAAATCTACGACCTAATCGATGGACATTCATATGGGAGGTTAGTCCGCCTCTTGTATGTAGCCTATAAAAAAGTTGAAATACATTTTAATTTTTATTGGCAACTGAGATTCATAATAACGTATTAATTTCCTGGTTGATTTTTGCAGTACAACAATAAATTCTATCCAAAATAGGCTAAATTCTAAGTCAGCTTTAAAAGCATGGCACAAGGGCTACAATATTTCCTGTCGATTTTTAAGAAATATAAGGATAAATAAAAAAAATGCTTGTTCGGAAAATAACGGAAAACCTATCGATGTGTCAATTTTTTAATGATATTTTGTTCTATATTTAATTGATCCTTAAAGGGGGTTATTAAAACTTTATAAGCTCTTATACCATTTTCCTAGTTTTAAATAACTTGATTAATTTATTTTTTTAAAAATGTTATAGAAAAATATGTAAATAAGACTTAATTTCTTGATAGTGAAGACATTTGCGATAGAACGAAAACGATGTCGAACTTTTGGCTAAAGGTACTTTTAATTTTAGACTAATTGACCCAAAAAGAAGCATAATTTTTCATTTGTTCTTTGATACATAATCAAACGTCACTGAAGATTTTTTATAATTATTATTAATGATGGTTTTAAAAAATATATTAACATGCGAATTTCCGTTTTTTTTTTTGTAAAATAAGGTTGCAAAAAATATATAATCGTTATTCTTGAGAGGTAGGTCCCTATTAGTTTTGTAGTTCTTTATAAAGAATGTAAATAAAGTGTTGGTTAAACTATTTATAAACAATATTCATTTCTTTTTTTAATTAAAAAAAACCTTATTTAAACACTGCTTAAAAAAAACTATTACTCCAAAAACACTACCTCTGGCAGCATTAGTGTATATCGGTCTGCCCCCAAAAGTTAGATGGTCAGTGTGTTGTTGCCAGTGTCAAACCAGTGCTGGCAAATATCTATATCGGAAAAACTACTATACTGTTTTATACTGTTATCTAATATTTTTAATGCAAATAAAAGCGTCTGTATTTTTATAGGTCTTTGGTCTGATCTAATCGCTCTACAGTGTAAGATGGAGCAGTAACTTTTATTTCCGATTTGTGAAAAGGGGGTTTTGCCTTTAAATTATACCATGACTTTATATTTATTTTAAACAGTTTTCCAAATACTTTGTTATTCAAGTTTAAACATCAGACATTTTTGGACATTTTCATTAATTAAACTTAAAAACCACATCAAACACAGACAAACTTACGCCACAACAAACAGTCACATTAACAATCTAGTCACGTTTGAATATATAATACTAAATCCATATCAAGCATACTGTCTTTTTAACTGATAGTACTTGGAAAGTCTGGTGATTTTCACCTAGTGTGTATCAGATGTGTCAACTGTTTTGTTCAAAATTACCAGTTAAGGATATAATATGCTAGTAAGTTATTAATTATTTTTCTACATACACTTTTCCACACTCCACACATGGATAATCTTCCTTGGTTTCGGTTTTATGTTTTTTTAAATGAATTTTCAGTCCTGGTTTAGTGACAAAACTTTTACCACATTCTTCGCACATAAATGGTTTAGCTCTAGTGTGCTTAGCCAAAATATGGACATGGAGTAGGCTTTGCAGGCTGAAACCCTTTGAACATTCTTCACATCTTAAAAATAAAAACATCCTTAATACGTAATAAAATGAATGTATATGCATATCAATTTATCTTTTTTCACCACATTAGTCAGTAACAAAATACTACTTGTTTGATAACTTTAAAAAATCTTGTATCTTTAATAATTTTAATTGTGGGAGGGTTCAAATATAAACCGGAATATGGCAGAAACTTCTTATTTCCCTGTAATAAGTACATGAATTTAACGTTATTTTTCCACATAATCCTTTTTTATACAACGGTTTTAGTATGGCACACTCATCCACAAGCTTGACAACATCTCATTATCATCTTAAAATTTTGAGCCGCCAACGGTACAAAGAAAAGGAAATCACATCACGATAAATCCGGAGTATAAAGTGGATCTGGAAGAACCTCCCATTTATAGCCAATTGGGCAGTATAAGGTCGAGCGTTATCGTGCAGCAGAATGAAACTTCTGATGAAACGGTTTCTTTCTTTTAAACATAATGCAGGTTTAAGTTTTTGAGTAAAAGTCAGAATAATAAGGGACTTTAATGTGGCGTCGATCTCTTTAAAATTCGGTCAAGTGATCACCCACATTCTCCCAAAAAAAACACTGTGGAAACTGTAACATGTTTCATTTGTGCCACAGTCAGCAATTTGTGTACCCATCTTAAGAACACTTTTTGGTATTCTGGATAGGAATAAATGATTTCCTCAAACGAACCAACACTTATTTATTATTTTTGTGGCATTTTAAAGATAGAAATTCCCAATTGGCAAAAACAAAGGTGTTTTATTAGAACAATGTACACATTGGAAGCAAAACATAATAATTACCATACTAAGCCTAATATGATTTAGCAAGCCACCAAGTTATAGACCACCTACAATGTTACCAGTTCTATGTAAAAACTTTGAAATACTGGTAAAAATGATACTGCAAGATAAAATTAAAAGCGAGCATTCCAACATTTCGGTTCGTTTCACAGAAAAATCCGTTACATTGTAGACACTGCATACTTTGCTTAATTCATTGTCCCAAAAATCTGATATTCCTGATTAAAGAGTTTCTCTCCAATCGAACAATAAGAATCAGAATAAATAATATCTTTTTTTAACCATTTCAGCCACAACAAGGAGTTTATACAACCTGTCTTGCTATAATATGTACATTGACCCAAATAGACATGTTCTTAATAACAGCTATCCCCTACAGTTCAGGGTTGGCCTGATTTAAGTCAATTGATTTTAATCATGATTTAAATCAGGCGATTTTTTAAAATTAAAATCGAGATTTAAATCAAACTAAGATGAAAAAAAAACAACAACCAGTATTAACAAGTATTTAATGAAATTAAAACAAATTAACTTATTAATCCACATTATTTGTAAAATAAATACAGATATACAAAAAAATATACATACTTAGAACTTAGATTTCAACTGCATTTTTATTATAATATTTAAATAGAAACACTAACAATTCAGCATTTTCTACTCCCAGTTTCTTCCTTAAGTCAAGATGCACGAGTCCAAAGAAATTGTTTTAATAATGGAAGTTTGTCGATTTCAGGCTGGTCTTTTTGTGATAGCCACCAATCAAATCAATTGCCCTTACACTTTCTGCTACTTCTTGTGAGAACATTACATTTTTAAAGGACTGGAACGTGCATTAAATTTAATTACTAACAGTAGCAATCCTGTGTTTCCATAAATTTCATTAATGGTTTCTTAGGCCAGATTCTTTCCATCGGATGATAACTTGTATTTTTGCTTGGATGGGTCCAACATATAACTTATAAAATGGAAAGGTGTTAATGCCTGATCATATCGGTTTTGAAATTTTTGAAGTTCTTCTAGCCACTACCACAGTACCACACAAAACAACCAACATATTTAAACTCTACGCATGTTTCGCCAAAAAAAATTGCCCATTTTAAGCTAAACGAAAAATACTATAAAAATATAATTCATTATATCACTTTACTTTATTTGACTTTACCCTTCGAAACTCAAATAATTCAAAAAAGTAATGTAATTCTTATTTACCTGTTTGATCTGTTTGCACTTGTTTAGTCTGAAAAGTTTC
>JAHBCN010024722.1:0-11744 GCA_019359885.1 Listronotus oregonensis | reverse complement strand
TGGAAAGGGTCCATTAATGATTATTATTTTTATTTTTTGTGTTCATCTTTAACCTTCAAATTTCCTTGAACCAAACTTACATCCGAACACACAAGACTGTGTGTGACAAGAATTGATTATTGGTCTTTTATTTGATTTTTTTGTTCAAAATTAGATTTTTCATATATGTTTATGCCTAGCAATTCTTCGAAACCAGAATAAAGACAGCCAATCACCCTAATCGTCGATTTTATAAATAACCAACCCCTTTCTTTTCGAATTGTTATATACGTCAAATTTACGTCAATAATAAAACTCGACAGGCCATTATTCCTTTTGCGATATTAATATTCCCCCATTTGCTAATCAATCAAATTTTGTGTCATTTATAAATCGGGTGTTGTTATTGGTGGGCCAGAAGTTTTGGGGAATATGTTTTGATTTTTCGTGAAAATATTGTTGCAGATTTTTTAGAGGCGGTTTGACACGATCATTTTTTTGATAATATTTCTGTACGCAGAAATAGTAATAAAAATATTTACCCTTTTACACTACTCTTCCGTAGGTAAGGGGGAGAGGTTAGAGGTGGTAATTACCCCGATTTTTAACCCCAATTTAAACAAGCAGGAGGCTAATGTATGTAAGATGGAAGCTGTTTAATAAAATATGGGTATTTGCTTCTTGTAGGCTCATTTCGATACTTTCTGTTCCACAAAGATTGTTACTCGAGATTAATCTAAAGTAACTACTCGGATTTTCCGACTTATATTTTTGTATTCCTTATATTCCTGGGGCATTATAAAGGCTTCTTCTTTATTTGTTTAAATGGAGCGAACGTATACGTAACACCAAATAATGTATTTTAAAAATAAAACAAAAACACAGAACAAGCTTTATTAATAACAAAGATAACCCATAATACATAAGGAAAATCATAATTTTGATAGTAATTTTAACATTTACTAACATAAAAAGAATACATATTAAAATACCCAAGAAAGTGAAATTCAATAAGGCCAAAATTCCAATTTTTATTAAAGGATAAAATCGAGTTTATGGCATCTCCATTATTAAATCTTTTTTAGTAGGAATTCCCAACTCATAAAACCCAAAATGTTTGTATTAAGATTCTTTATTGCGTTAATTTTTTTCTTGCGTATTACTTGATATTATTTATTATAACATAAGTAGTCAATTGGAAGGCCAAGTTGTATTTTTTTTTAGTGATATATTGAATAAATACATATTGTTAAATTAGTGTATACAAGTGTTTAACATATCTATAATATTTTATACATGTGAGACAGTATGGATTCTGTTACAAAAGATTCAGAACTGATCTTTCTTTAGTTACTTTACATAACTGGTACAAGTCACTTGACTTTCTTGTCAAATCCCAGATCGTTGCGCTTCATGAATCCAGGGCTTTTGTCTAGGTCTGATATAATGCGCTACTTAATAAACTTTACGCCTATGGTCTTCCACCTAAAGTTTGTTCTTAGCCCTCTAGTATTCTTTCTAATCGACGTATATCTGTTTTTGTAGATACTCACTCTTCTAGATTTTAGCATGCACCAAATGAATGCAGGTTGATATTAAAAGAAACTGTCGCAATATTCTAGAAGACGACATTTACACCATTCCTAGTGCGCACCGGACGCTCCGCAGGCCCTTGCTAATGTCATATTTGTGTCCAGCGACCTCAAAAACTCTTAAGTAACAAATTTGGAATCATTTCCATCATTATTTACCTAGTTATAAATTTTTTATAATGGAAAACTTTAAAATGCACTTTCAAAATGCATTTTTCTAAAGCAGTTTTTTATTTGTCATTAATTAAATTTGTTCACAAAGCTTGTTAAAGCTACTATGAATCGAACGCAAAAAACTGCATTTAAATCTTCTTACTGCACAAAAAATCGATGGTGCACTACTTTGTTTCCTCAACTATTAAGTTAGTTTATAAACCTGATTTGTAAAGCAGGACCTTCGACTAATTTTGGATCGTGGCATCAAAAATGTTTATCCAGTTGCCTTAAAAATACATTAATATTTGTTGTTTTGAAAAAAGTCTAGCAGTACGCATCCTCTACTTATAAGTGGTCAGGTTTTGCAGAATAAAGAATTATTTAACCTTGTTTGCCTTACTTTTGAGAACGATCTTACACCACCAGCATATTAAATTCATAGCCGCAACAGCTTCAAAAGAACTTAAATTCCTTTTTGAACCAGAAATTATTTCTCCTCATCTAATCTGTATACTCTGTCTCTAATCAAACACAGCTTGAAATATGGTTCCCATATCTAAGGAATCTCCCACAACCCTTAGCAATCTTGATATCATATAAAAGGACCTTTGCCTTATTATTGCCCTTCTATTACTGAAAGCTTCTTCCCTTTTCCACCGACAAGCTAAGGGGACTCGTATTTTTATATGTATATACATATATATTATATATATATATATATATATATATATATATATATATATATATATATATATATATATATATATATATATATATATATATATATATATATATATATATATATATATATATATATATATATATATATATATATATATATATATATATATATATTTACGGTTCTCTCTAGGTAGGTAGGTAGGTAGGTAAGTTTAAAGTGAGTGGACTTTTTACGCTCGACCTCCACTACGGCCGCTCGGTCTATTGTGGCTCACACCTTTTTATATTTCTCCCAATAGGATCGCACTTCTAATGAATCGGACATCAGATTGGGGAGAGTTCTTACATCTCCTTTTACTCGTGTCGCTACCGGACACGAGCGCAATATGTGTCCTGATGTATTGGTGTCCCTGTCTCTTGGAGAGTATGACGAGCAGACGATTAGATCCGTCATGCCCTCCTCTCCCGGTCTAGTGACGTGGTAGCTATCAGGTCCTTGTTACAGGAACCAGATGTTCTTTCTGAGGCCGCATCTCCGGCCTTACCCTATGAAAACGGTCCTATCCGCTTTCTGTTTAAAGCCAGGGAACCCTTTTTTCTATAAAGGCGGTTCTGTCCGCCCTCTGTTTGGATTCAGGGAATCCTTTCTAAGCACCTGTTTGTTCGGGATGGATTAGCCCTTTCCCGTGAAACAAGCGCCGGTGACTTCAGGGGCACCTTTCAAAACGGATTCACCCGTTTCGATCGGCGCACCTTTGTCTGCTTCTGACCTTGAGTGGCGCCTCTCGAAACGGATTTATCCGTTTCGGTCAGCGCACCTTTGTCACTTTTTTCCTATAAAGAGGTTCTATCCGCTTTCTGTTTGGAGCTAGGGAAGTTATAGTCTACCACGGCAGAGCCCCGCATTACCGCAGTAAGGCTAGATACTCTGAGAGGTCACCCTGTATCTCAGAGGCACCGTTGGAGACACCTGTGTAAGGCACAAGATGTCATTCACTCATCAGCACGGTATGCTAACACCTTGAGTTGAGCCTTGTGTTCATCTAAGCTTTGGATCCCGTTCCATACGCTAGCCAAAAGAGTTGCCGATAACCAGAACTCTAGCGCATGTTCCAAAAGATCCTACTGGGCCCAACCACGACGACGACGTGTGGACACAGGGTTGAGAGGTTCTGCTCTAAGGAATTGGTCAATATTACTTCTTTCCTACCGATTCCAATAAAGTAACTCGAAAAGCCACTTTTACGTTTTTCTTCACACTTTAACTGGAAAGGCCCTAAATTTCCGATTTTGTTCATTCCTTTATTCCCAGAGTACCTATAAAAACTTCTGCATGTAGAGATCTTTCTTTTTCTCCTTAATCTTTGAATTATTAAGTTTTATGTTAGTAAACTATCTCTTACTTTACTTAACACACTTAAGATAAAAGAAACTAATAACACCAAAATCTTGGACTTCCATTGTCTTTATTCTTTAAATTTTCCTTTTTTTCAGTGGGTTTCTCAATAAATAATTTTTGCTTCCGACCATTGTATGCGGTGATGTTTTAAACCATGCGTTTTCGGCAATCCCTGATTTTGACGTTTCATCTCCTTTCGTATGTTTTTTTAATTCTAATTTGTGTTATGATGTATGATGTATATCTTACCACATTTACAGGAAATTTGGTAGATGCAGTTATTATTTGAAACATTTTTGTCCAGTCTCGTCTTAATAAGAATACTTCTTAGAGTGGTTTGGGATTTAAGTGCCGTTTTAATAATATACTTATTTGTGATTCTGTGGATTTTTTGAGATTCCTTCAATATACGAATTTGTCATAAATATTTGCTCCTGTGAAGTCTTGTTCAAGTTAGAATTTTTTGCCTTACTTTGATATTTGTCGATTTTTTCCTTAACCAGTCTATCAGTGTAGGTGTTCTGCTTTAGATCCCTAGTTATATTAATTCTTTTGTCTTGTAGAAATTTCTTACTGTTTCGTTAGAATAATTAAAATTCTGGTGAAAATATTGTCCAGTGTGGGTAGATTTTCTGTTTTTTTTTTTATCTTGGGACAGTTCACGAAGGCTGATGCCTAAGTACTAATGTACCGTGGGTGTTTTAAGTGTGGTGAGAGGGAGTTTGTTTACACGGGACTTATACCGAGGTTTGTTTATGTCCATTATGTTGTTTAACTGGAATTTCCAAAAAAGTTAGAGCCAAATTTGGTTCTTCTCTATTCTGAATTTGTTGTAAACTCGAAAGCAGTTTAGATGTTTAAAAAACCCCTAAGTTCTTCGTCATTACCTGTCTATACAATAAATGTATTAACATATCACTTTAAAAACGGTTAGGTGGGTAGGTAGGGTAAGTAGGTTTAAAGTGAGTGGGTATAACACCCTTCCACCGCGACCTATCGGTCTATTGTGGCTCACACCTTTATATTTCTCCCACCAGGTCCAGACTCCTAATAAATCTGATGATCCTGTTGGGAAAGAGATCTTTTACCTCCCCCGGCAACAAGGTGTCATTGCCGACGATTGCGAATCTTAGTCGTGCCATTGCTGGGCACGAACACAGTATGTGTTCTGCCGATTCATCGCCCTCCATGCACATGCGGCATTCGGCGTCTTCCGCTAGGCCGATCTTGTGCATGTGATATTTCAATCTGCAGTGTCCCGTGTACAGTCCCACTAGAGTTTTAAGGTGTATCCTTGATTGCTCCAGTAGTTTGACAGTACATTGTTGGTTCGGTGGGCTTATGAAGGCCTTCGAGTGTCTGAGACCCGGAAGTCCATGCCAGTACCGAAGATTTTCTCTTTGTGCCAAGCTGACATGAACTGCTTAGCCGTTCCATAAGATATACCGATGACCGCTTCCGGCCCTGTGAATTTGGTTTCCGCCCCCCTGTTGACAAGGAGGTCTGCGCATTTATTACCTTCTAGGCCGGTGTGTCCAGGTATCCACAGTAGTAAAACCTTATTGTTTTAACCCAGTTTGGTCAGCGCATCCTTGCAATTCCAGACGGTTTTCAATTTGCACCGGCTGGATTCAAGAGCCTTAAGAGCTGCTTGACTATCGAAGAATATTTTAATTGTCTTAAAAACGGTTGGAGATATATCACTAATAAAAACTTTGTGTACCAATTAACAAATAAAGACAATGGAGGGCTTTTGTTATTGTTACCTTACTGTTATTAAAACCATAACATTATCTAACACTTTTAAGAAAGCATGAAAGAAAGCTTTTTGTTATACCTGTAATAATATTATTGCTTTAAATGACACATTGACACATAAATTACAAAAACATACATGTAATACATAAAGTCTTCATATCCTTATATTATGTCTTTTATATCTCTTTTATAGCTCCTTTATATCAAAGTCCCTTGACGTACGTTAGAACTTACAAGTTTATTAGATACTTTGCTAAAATGAATTATGTGAAGGATCAGTCCTCTCAGGGATAAAAGGAATAATACTGTTTTAATTAAAGTGAGAATATGTGAGTTAATTATCTATTTTTAAGTAGGTAGTACAGGGTGGGGCAAGTATTAACATTTAAAATAGTGTATAGTACAGAAAAGTTGAATTTTACTTGACAAGTACGGCATAGTATTTTCAAGATATAAGAAAATTAAATGAACGAAAGTGATCCTCTATGGCCATGCCAACAGAGGTGAGTTCAGGTCCGCACTTTACCCTTTACGTTTAGATATAACCTGGAGCAAATAGGACATCATGAATACTTATATATTATTCCAGTCAGGTAGAAATACGACCCTGTAAGGTCGAGTGCGATAATTAGGTCAACCTACCCTAATAGTACCATAAAATGCTAATTTCGAGGGTTTTTACTGCATTCAGAAGCAGTCGAGACTTTTGGTATTTTCTTATATCTTGAAAAATACTATACATTTGAATCTGGCAAGGATTTAAATACTGTACAAGCCAAGAAAAATCACTTTTCTGACGAGGTGCGTGTACTATTTTTTAGCATTTCGTAGATAATTATTTAAAAATAAAAAATTATCCATCGCATAAAAAACGATTTAGACATCAATAATTCTTTAACAAATTTGATGATGTTTTCAGTTCTGCCTTTATCCGGACTTTTTCTTATAGTCCAGTAAATGAAGGGACAAAGCTGTAAATAAATCTGTACAGTTTTTCTTTGTGGCGTAATTCTCAGGTCTTCGGGAATGCTTTCGAGCGAAAATAAGTTTATCAACATCAACAGGTGGGAAAGGGTTGACCCTCAAGGCCCAAAAATGGGTTTCCCGCTAATATCTGCCAAAATATGCAAATTGAAGAATTTTTGTTTAACAAAAAATAAAGATCGCCTTGTAATCTACAAAAATGATTCCTATAATTTTTTTCGAAAAATCGATGGTTTTTAAGACATCGGGATTCAAAAGTCTCCTTATTTTAGCTGCCGCTTTACCGCTAGAATGCCGCTATCTTAATGGATTCATTTATAAGCGGGCGGACGAATTGTTCCATTACTCGGGCAATAATGTACATTTTTTAATCATTTAAAGTTCATCGGAATGAGAAAACCTGTACCTATTATTGCATATGATGACGGGTCCATTCTGATTTTTCTAAAATTTTAAGCATTATTTTAAAGTGTATAAATATTGTACACTTCCACAAACGCCGCTAGAGGGCGTAAAGGGAAAAAAACTAACCTTTTTTACAATTTTTTTAAAAAAATTTAAATACAATATATACCCTTTTTTACATATTTAGATAAAAAAAAAAATTAAAAAAGGGCGAAAACCCTTTAAATTTTTTTTCAAACCGAATATATTCAAAAAATATAAATACACATAGAGACGTAACGTATTTAAGGACACAGCATTACCGATTTTTTTGGTAAAAATTTAAAATTTTTACATTTTTAAAAAACTAATGACATAAAATAATTTTTATAATTTAAACCCCTTTAACATATTATACAACATTAGATAATTACCAACCTTAATGTAATAACCATCGAGCGTGGTCCCTTTCAAGTTTTTGAAAATAAAAAGGGTGCTAAAAAGTCAAAAAAAAAAATTTTTTTTTTCAAAATATAATTTTTTGTGTTGTGCTATTGTTTTTTAAAAAATGCCTTTTTTGTTAAAAAAGTTGATATTATTCTATTTATTTTGAGTGTCTGCAAAATGGGCCGAACAATTAGCCTTGGGGGGGAAGGGCAGAATGTTACTTGTTTAGCAAATCGCTTTCGTACCAGGAATTTCTTCGCCCCTTACACCGCAGACGCCTGAACTGGGGAAAATGTCATCAACGTTTTTGCTTATGTAGAGTTTAATCCTCAAAACAAAACATTTTTAAAAACACAATAGCACAACACTAAAAAAATATTTTTTAAAAAAAAAAAAAAATTTTTTTTTGGGGTTTTTTTCATTTCGCATCCTTTTGTTTTCAAAGCTAACTTGGGAAAATGGAAAATTTAAAATAATGTTGTCTAATATCTTTAAAGGGTTAAAAATTTGTAAAAAACCCTGCAGTTGTCATTGATTGGTAAAAATTTTTAATTTTAATTTTTTTCCTAAAGAAATCGGGTTAGGAGAAAACATTTGCCCTTAAATCTTACGCCAGTCTTTTATATTTTTCTAATATTTCGGTTTGAAAAAAAGTTTAAATTGCGGCTTTTGCCTTTTGTTGGGGTTTTTTCCTTAATCTAAATATGTAAAAGGGGATATATCATTGTATTTAAAATTTTCAAAAAACTTTGTAAAATAAGTTGTTTTTTTCCTTGACGCTCTCTAGCGGCGTTTGTGAATATAGCAATAGTTTTAAAGTGAAAATAATGCTTAAAATGCCTTTTAAACGAGACCAAGTTTACTAAATTCGGTTAAAAAACCGGGTTTTTCCTTTTTTAAAAAAATTTAACCTTCCCCCCCCACTTTAATTTAGAACTGACAAAAATTACACCTGGCTTCTTTATTTAGAAAAAAATTAAAGAATAAAATAGTACCACTTATTGATAAATTTATTTGATATTTTTTTGAAATGTATATTTTTATGTTTTTTTGTTTTTACCCCTCTAGCGGCCATCCCCAGACTTGAAAATAATTTTAGCAATTTCTTTGGTCCTTTTATCAAAAAAATTTTCCCATAGTTATAAATTAGTAGTTTTGAGATTATCTTAGTGAAACCCCGGGGCTTTTTTTTTTGAAAAACCCCCCGCGGCTCCCAACCCCAAACCCATACAGTGTGGAATTTTGGATTTTCGACGGCCGTTTTTGCAAAAAATATTGGTGTTGAAAAAAAAATAGTTATCACCATTTTTATAGGTTTCGAGGTAATCTTCATTTTTTGTTTATACAAAAATTCTCTAATTTACATATTTTGGCAGATATTCGCGAGAAAGTCATTATTGTGACTTTGGGGGGCCATTTTCAGCGGGTTCCCACGTCGGAATCGTAATAAACTTTTCCTCGCTCGAAAGCACAAATGAAAACTGTACAGATTTATTTACAGCTTTAGGTACTTTGCGGTCTTTAGTTATTGGACTATTAGTAATTTAACAAGTAAGCAACATGTTTATGTGACTATTTTTGTCGCTAAATAGCTATTTTTAAAAAATTTTCCGTATAATATCTTGAGTATTACAAAAGTCCTTTAACAACTTAAAATTTTACTTTGCTTTAAAATTCTTGTAAATAAAACCACTGCATATTATTTCCAATAAAAAACTCTATTTATTCCAATATACGTGAATATCAGAAGTTCAGAATATTACTTTTATTCGAGCGAGTGGAAACCTAATTTGCAACTTCATGAAAGAAAATTTCCTTTCATGTAACCAGAAATTTTCCTTACAAGGTTTGCAGATAAATAAATTTGCAACATGAGAAAATGAGTTTTTTATATAGTCTATAAGGACTGGTAAGAACTAAAACATATATTTTTTTATTTATAGGCATCGGTCTCTGCTAAATTTTAAAATAAAGAATTCATATCTAAAACTTCGTAAGTGAATTTATTTAAGCGTATCCTTACTACTTTTTATCCTTAAAAATTTTAAAAATTGGGGCGGTTTTGATGTGACATGTGTCACACGTGTCAATTTAACGATGTATGGGTAACTTAAAAAATTCTTTTTTTTTCACTCGACTTTTAAGATTTTGTAATGCAAATATTGGAATGAATATATATATATATATATATATATATATATATATATATATATATATATATATATATATATATATATATATATAAAAGATATATATATATATATATATATATATATATATATATATATATATATATATATATATATATATATATATATATAAGGGTAAAAAAAATTACTACCCCCTTTCATTTTTGAATATAAACATGTGGCTTTAAATTTTTAAAAAATGACATATTATAAAAGATGCCAATTTTGGATATTAAAAAAAAATTTATCCCCCGGTTTAAAGAAACAAAAAAACTTTGATTTTTTTTAATGGAAACCCGTATTTTTAAAATTTTGGGGTTTTTTTTGGGTTTATTTCTGATATAAAATCAAATTAAAATTTATCCCCCCCCCTGCTAGTTTTAAAAAAATGGCGATTAAAGTTTTAAAATCCGCAAATTATGAAAATTTTATGGGGAAAAAAAAAAATGATATAAAAAATTATTATGTCTTATTTAATTTTTCTAAAAACCCCTTTTTCGTGGGGCAAAATTTCCCGGTTTTCCGGGGGGGGAAAAATTTATTTTTTTAATAATAAAAAAATTTAAAACCCCCGTATTTTTTTTAAATTTTTTTTTTCGGGTAAAATTTTAATATAAAATTTGGAAAATTTTTTTTTTTTTAAAATTTGGGAAAAAATTAAACGCCCCCCCCAATGCAGTTATAGGGGAAAACAAATAAATTTAAAAAAAATTTTAAGCCTAAAATAATTGGGGGCCCTCTTTCTGAGCAATTTTTTATTTTAATATTAGTTTTTTTATTTAAGTAGGTATTTAAAAAATAATTTAAAATTTAATTAAAAAAAAAAAAATGTTTCTTTTAAGTTTATTTGTTTTCCCCTATAACTGCATAATATGCGGTCGTTTGGACATCTTCAATCGCCATTTTTCAAAACTAAGAGAGTTAGGTATAGGATATTATACAGATTTTATATCAGGAATGACCTTGGGAAAAAAACCCAAAATTTAAAAAAAAAAACAGGGTGTTGCATTTAAATTTGTGAAGTAACATTATTAGAAAAGTCAACGCATTCCGGTAAAGCCGGAAGTAGTTTTATTATAACATCCACAGATAGAGTCTTCTGAAAAAAAATTAAATTAAAATAATAATTTTTTATTTCATTTTTTTTTTTTTCCCATAAAACTGCATAATTTGCGGTAGTTTGGGGAAAAATTTTAATGCCATTTTTTCAAAAAAAACGGGGGTAGGTATAGGATATAATATACATTTTATATCAAAAATGATTCGTAGAATCCAAATTTTTAAAAAAAAAACAGGGTATTCCATTGAAAAAAAAAAAAGTTGATGTCGTATCCGGTTAAACCGGAAGGATAGAGACATGTTATAATTTTTAAAATCAGCATCTTATGATATATTATAGCACCCTAAAAAAATTTAAAAAATATATGTTTTTATTCAAGAAAATAAAAGGCTGGGGGGGTGATTTCGTTTCAACCCCGGTATATATATATATATATATATATATATATATATATATATATATATATATATATATATATATATATGTATATATATATATATATATATATATATATATATATATATATATATATATATATATATATATATATATATATATATATATATATATATATATATATATATATATAAAAAAAAGGTTTTTTTGGGCATAGAGGCCCTTTTAAAAAATGAAAGAAAAATAAAATATCCTGGTAGGTATGTTACTAAGGTTGGTGTTTTAAAATTTAAGGCCCCCAAATAATGGAAACCCCGGGTCAGAAAACCGTTCCCTTTTAAATTGTAACAAAACAGCTGAACTTTAGAAGCAACTAGCGCCATCTCGTCAAGAATTTCAAAACAACCAATCTTAGTATGACGGGGAAGATGTTAATGTGCCCTTAGGTGTATTACAAAAAAAGTCAGAAGTTGTTACAACAACACCTTAATAAAAAAAGGCTTCCCATTAGTTCACGGATATGTGAATTTCGAAGAGCCTTTTTTTTCCCAAATTGGTGGGGCGGCAGCATACTGAAAACGTGATTTAATAAAGGGGGGGAAAAATTTTCACCCAACTGCAATATAATAAAAAAAATTTTTTTAGCCTTTTTTATAAATAAAAAAAAAGGTAAAATTTTTTGGGCATAGAGGTCCTTAATAAATGAAAGAAAAATAAAA
>JAHBCN010024721.1:0-11679 GCA_019359885.1 Listronotus oregonensis | reverse complement strand
TTTTTTTATCTTTATGGTTTTTGAGATAATTAAAAAAAACCAAAAGGGGCATTTTTAACTTTGCCTGTAGCTCGCAAACTACCAATTTTATGGTTTTAAGATTACTACATTATTAGAACACTTTTTTAAGAAGAGTTTAATTTAAGTAAAAATATTTTTCTAACTTAATTTGTTTTTGAGATATTTACCTAAACTTTGGATTTTCATACGGACGCCATGTTAGATTTTTACATTTTTTAAAAGAGCTCTTTAAGAGCTTTCCATTGATGTATCACAAGTCTAGGTTTTCAGATTGCCTAAGCTCTAAAAACGATAATTTTTGTTTATTTGATAGTAGGTTTAGACTAGACTGCGTAATGGCCGCCCCGTTTCATAAAAAACAAATGATACGCATCTTATAATTTAAATAATGTAAATGTCAAAATTAGCGTGCATCTTATTTCTCGTTTAGAAACGCCTTTAACAAAAATTTAAGTTTTAATTATTTTAAGTATTTACGGTAATGGCTCTTAATTATTGCAATGATGAAAAGGTGGATATGCTAGAAATTTATTTTAAATCTAACAGAAATACAGAAGCTGTAGCACTTGCATACAAAGATCAATTTCCGGAGAGGCAACAACCTAACCAAAGACATTTTAGATTCTTAGTTAGGAACTTGTTAGCCTATGGATCTTTTGTGAAACCGAATCCCAAAACTTATACAAAAAATAATGAAGCAAGAGAGGCGATTATAATGGAAAACGTTAGAGATGATCCCACAACATCGGTTAGAAAAGTGGAAGAACAGACAACAATTCCTAAGTCATCTGTGCAGCGGTTTTTAAAAAAACACCGTTTTTATCCATACAAACCACGTATTGTCCAGGGTCTTCAGAAGAATGATTTTAATAGACGAATCACCTTTAGTCAATGGTTTATTACTAAATGTCAACAGATACCCAATTTTCTATCCAAGGTTCTCTGGACAGACGAAACCCGGTTTACAAATTGTGGAATTTTTAATAGGAACAATTATTACTGTTGGGATACAGAAAGTCCACATAATTTAGAAGAAAGACGGCTACAAACAAGGTTTGGCTTTAATGTCTGGTGTGGCATTATAGGTAATTTAAAAAATGCACCTTTAATTTACGTCTCACAATTAGATAAAACATTTATTTTTCTGTTTTAGACGACCGTTTAATTGGACCATTTATTTTTGAAGAAACTCTGAATGGAGATAGGTATTTGCTACTCCTGCAAGAACAGATTTTACCGGCCATTAGAAATACAGTTCCGCCAAATGAAATAAATAATTTGTGGTTCCAGCAAGACGGATATCCAGCGCACAGTACCAGGGAGGTGATGGAGGCCCTTAGAAATACCTTTAATGACAACATAATCTCTAATAATGTGCCAATTGCTTGGCCAGCTAGATAACTGGACATCACATCCTATGGGGACACGCAAAAAATGAGGTGTACAAATAACAAATACAAGATAAATAAAATCTGAAAGCAGATTAAATTTTGTAATTAAATTGTCTAAAAATTTCCCAATTTAACCAACACTGTAGCTTTAATGGTTTTTTATTTAATTCTAAAATTATCTTCTACTATACATCTAATTCACAACAATAAGTAATATTCCCCATAGCTCAGCGGTAGCGCACTGGACTTTGAAACAATAGGACGACTCGAATCCTGTTGGTCCTTTTGTATTATTTTTATTATGTTTACAACTATTTAACATTTATTTTTAATATACCTTCCTGGCCGAATGGGTTAGGCTCTGGAACGAGATGCTACCTCACGGGCCTTATACCTGGTTCGAATCCTGCATGAACTTTTTTTTTAATTATTTAATTAATTCACCAGATGACGAATACTCAGTACCTTAATATATATAGCTAACTTACGTTTCCTAAATAGTGACGTCAGAGATTCAAGATGGCGCTGGTGACGTTTGACATTTGACAGGTGACAGATACAGGTGACATTTGACAGATGACATTTGACAGATGACACGCATGCGCAATACTCTAAAATATAGCTAGCCTAAGATTCCTAAATAATGACGTCAGGCGTTGCGACGAGTGACGCCAGGCGTCGCGACGGGCGTCTGTCTGCCTGAAGCGACCCATAGTCTACTCATACCTACCAAGGAAGTTTAAAGGTGTATGGAAGCCCAATGCTATGGCCCATTCGATCAAAAAATGTCCAGCCCAGTATGAAAATAACTGTCAGAGTTGGCCCTGCCGATTCTGCGCAATAACAAAATTTCACGAAATAATTTAATGTGTTGCCTACTGACACACTGATAAATCAGTATGTAGTTAGGCAACACATTATAATTTTATGAGAGCCGGAGTACCGTTTTTTGGATTGATCAAAACCTTATTTTAGTGATTAGTGTTTATTAAATTGTGACTATAATTTTATGTTTATTGTTTGTTACTTATAATATCGTAACAAAATAACTAGAGGTTGTATGGTTTTGTCTTGCACATCCAAGGGTAACATACCCGTCCTTTTAACTTTAGGTAAGTATTTTTTATATTTAAATTAGGTGCTTCTTATAAGACGTAACGTTAGGTAACCGAATAAATAATAATATATCAATTATGAATAATAGAAAATGAAAATTTCATAGGAAATATTAGTGAGAAAAGTAAGGCAATCTTAACTATCTTTGATGATTTCCACAATGTCTATGTATTTCGTGGATTTTTAAAAAAGAAATAAGGTTTATATTTAGGTACTTTATTTCATTTAATAATTTAGTACACTCTTTAAAGGATCAAAATTATTGATTACTGGGCAGACAGGCAAAATTTTAATATATACAGGTCCCTCTAATTGAACAAAAGGAAGTAAAAGGGTTTTTATTTGTGACAACAAAAAATTCCCAAATGCTTGTTTTCGAGATATTCATTATCAAAATCGAAAATCAAACTAACCTTATTTACATATTTCCTTCTTTGCACAAAATTCTTTATTTTTACACTAAATTGGCACACAATATTTCACAAACACCTTTAAAACTTTTTTATGTTTATTTTACACCTTTTTTACACTTTTATTTTTAAGCAAATATGGTTGCTGCCTTTGAATTTAATGGAAAAAAGATGTAAAATAAATAAAAATACAAGTTTTGTGTTTATAAAATATCGTGACTTTAGTGTAAAAATCAAGAATTGTGTACAAAAAGAAGGGAGAATATAGTGAAAATGAGGTTAGTTTAATTTTCAACTTTGATGATGAAGATCTCGAAAACGAAAGTTGCCGAAAATATATTTTTTTCAGATTTGTAATCAGCCCCCCAAAAACCCTGTATACTAAATTTGATCAAAATCGGAGGAGGAACTTTCGAGACAATACCATTTGTGTAAAATAAATTAGTTTTTTGTTTCTTAATCTGCATATCAACTGTTACAATGGATACTCAGGTACCAAAGGTTACTAAACATTTTAACCACTGTTATTCTGTCTCATGAATGTTTGTTATTAGTGAAAAGTATATGCCTAAAAAGAAAGAAAAAAATTTTCACTTTTAATGTACAACCAGAATCTTAGGATTGGATTAAACTCATTTACACTATCTTGCCCTTCTTTTATCACAAAATTGGTAATAAGTACACTGGCGGCAAAAATTAGAGGATATCATGGAATTTTATATTAACAACCACCCGAGTTTTTTAAAACTATTACGGTTATAGAGATTACCGTTTTGCATAAATGAAAACACATAATTTCATAGGGGGAAAGCGTTTATTAAAAAAATGAAATATTATCCTCAAAATGCAAATTTTATATCATGCTGAATCATTTAAAGAATGTTAGTAATGTGTATGACCTCCGTGGACCTCGAAAACTTTATGAAGGCGCTTCATGCTGAGAATCAAATTGTCCAGCTGGTCTTGGGGTAGGTTGTCCCATAATTGAGAAAGTATTCCTATTAGGTCCTGTTGTTATTAGGCGGGGTTGGGTGGTTATCCAAAGCTCTTTGAAGCATATCCCATGCATGTTCAATTGGGTTCAGATCGGTGAAGGGCGGGTAGCCTGAGATGGGTAATGCCCAAATTCGCATGTAGTTCGACTTCCAAAGTGCGATGCGGGGCGCATTATCGTCCAAAAATGAAATGTTCCCGATTGCTTCACCAATTGGTTCGACGATACCTCTAATGATGTCACGAGCATAAAGCGTCCCTGTCATATTGTTTTCGCAAACATACAGATGCGTACGGCGTCCTAGAGCGATTCCTCCCAGACCATAACTGTGCCACCTCTGAAAGGATACACTTCTTGTACATAGCTACGATGTCTAGGTGTTTCACGACTTCTCCACACCTTATACGCCTTGAGTCACTATGTAAACCAAAACGAGATTCGTCGGTGAAAAGAACGGAATTCCATTCTACCTCCAATTTCGTCGTTCACGTGCCCACTCTAAACGCTGTGCTCTATGTCTTTGTGTAAGTGGCACACTCGAAATGCTCTACGAGCAGATAATCCGATCTCATATAATCGATTTCTCACTGTTCTTACAGAGATAGGGACTCCTAATTGGTTTTGAAGCTGACGGCGTAAATGTGTTGCAGGGAGAATGGGGGTTTCCCTCTACATACAAGGGTTATGTACCGGTCTTGTTGCTGCAGTACACCCACGACCCTGTCCGTCAAACTGGAGGTTGTTCCAGTTTCCCTGTAACGATTCCAAAGCCTACTTATAACACTTTGTGATGTTTCCAGCTCACGAGCAACATCCACTTGTCGCAACCCCGCTTGAAGCATTCCAACGGCTCTGTTTGCTTCCGGGTTGTTAAATGTCTTAAAGGCATTGCAAAAAAAACAACACCCAATTACTGTTGTATTTAATCGTATAAAACGACTTCTGAAACTAAAACGAGAATCTTTCGAATTCGACCTGACAAAAATATTGTTTACTTGATATTGTGATAACAAAAAAACCTGAATTTTTTTTTTCGACAACAAGATAAACACTAGATTCCAAACCAAAACATCAGAATTGTCGGTACTAATTTGAATTATGGTATATGGCAATATCCCCTAATTTTTGCCGCCAGTGTATATAATACTATATAATTTGAAATTTATTTTAAAAATCGTGTTTTTATTTATTTCAAAGATTTTTGGTAAAAATAAACACTTCCAAAATATGACCATTTTAGGGAAAGGGAGTAAAGTGGATCTATTTTTCCATATTATATCAGATGATATAAAATCTAATATTAAAAAAATTTTAAATATTCTATAGTAGTATCCTTTAATAACCAACAATTTTATAAAAAATAAAAAAAAATAATGTTGGAGTTTGACATTTGATGATGTCAATGTTATAGAAGTAACAAAGAATTATAAATCCGGCCCCGACCCACTATTCATTGCGCAAATTCCGCGGGGGCCCACCCCCTTATTCCCTGCCCCGCGCCTTACAATTTTGTTCTACAGATTGGGCTTCCATACACCTTTAAAAATTCTTGCACTGACACAAGTCCACAAAAAAAAATGATTTTGCTGATTTGATTTAATGTTTTTCCACTGAAAACTAAAATCAAAAAATTTGGGGGGCAAAAGCAAAAAAATTTTAATATTATTATTTTAAAGTATTTTAGATATTAAATTTTTTTTTAAATTTAAAACATCAATATCTCAAAAAATAAGCGATACATAAAACTTTTATACATAAACTTTTTTCAAGACCTTCAGTTTAAGTCATATAACCTTTTTTTTAAATGCAAAATTTTTTGACTTATAATCAAAAACCGAATTTTCAGGGAAAAAAAAGAAAATTTATTATTTATTTTTATTTTTTTTCAAACTTTAATAATTTGGGATTCAAATAAATAAAATAAATGATTTATAATAAAAAACTAAACGCACGTTTTTTAAAAAAATTTTTTCTTCGCCAAAAAGAAAACCCAAAAAAAAACTGAGGCATTTTATTTCAATTTGTTTGGGAAAAAAAAAGGTTTAAAAGCATTTTTTTTGTGTATTTTTTTATATCAAAGCCAATAAAAAAAAAAATTTTTGGGTTCATTTTTTTTTTTATTTAAAAAATTTGGTTTTTTTTTGGTAAAAAAATTTTTAAGAAACAAATTTAAACAACCCGCCTAAAGAAGGGTTTTTTGTTAATAAAAATGGCGAGTAAAACCTTTTTTTTCGGGGGAAATTTTTTTTTTTTTTAAAAAGGTTTTTTAACCCCTTTCTACTAAAAGAATATTTTAGTTTGGATCTGTTTTTTTAAAAAAATTTTTAAAAATAGGTTCTAATTTTTAACTTTTTTTTAAACACCAATTTTTTATAATTTGTTTTTCACAGGGTTTAAAAAAAATTAGCCAATATTAGTTTTTTTTTTTTTAAAATTTTAAGGTTTGATGGCCTGTCCCGGAATAACCTTTAAAATTAAAATCAAAATAAAATTTTTTTGGGAATTTTTTCAAAATTTTAAAAAAGGGTTTTTTCGTTTTTTTTTTATAAACAAAAGTACTGGGTATATCACTTTATGTAAAAGACCGTTTGTAGAGATTTCAGAAACCTACAAAATGGTTTTTAAAAATGCCGATTGCCCATTTTTCACCCAGAAAAGCCGGAAAAGCTTAAAACAGACTTTTTAAAAATTCGTATCTCCGTTAATTTTCAATATTAAGGGGCTGATTTTTTGGGAAATTATAGTCAATTAATATACTTTTTCCTAAAGACGAAAATTTGCATTAAAGTTTTTATTCAATCTCCTATAAAGAAATTATGCCGTTATCTTGCAAGGCGTGAAAACAAGGCAAATGTCCGATTTAAATTTTTTAAAAAATGGCTTTTGAAAATTGAGATTAAAAGCTAAAAATATATCTCACATTTTTTAAAAAAATAAAATTTTTTCCAGGGTTATACCTTGAAAATATCCTGAAATTTCGTTTTTTGCTTATAACTCGAAAAATACATTTAGAAAAAGATGATATAACTTAAATTAAAGGTCTTGAAAAAACAAGTTAATTTATATAAAATTTCTTGTAGTTTTAGAGTTTTTGAGATATTGAGTTTTAAATAAAAAAAACGTTAATATCTGAAATTACACATTTTTCTATTTTTTGCTGTTTGACCCCAATTTGACTTCAGATTCGTGTCCAGATAAAAAAAAATACGCCCAAAATCTTAGTCCGACAACCCAGCACAGAACAAATTTTTTGACCTGTGTTATTGTGTTAGTATATTCCCATAAAAAAAATAAACTCAAAACTTTGTAAAAAAAATTTTTTTTTTTTCAATAAAAATTTTTAAAAGATTTAAAAATATAAAATAATAGACAAAACTAGTCATAAAAAATAAAAACTACATTTAGAATATGAGTATGTTTTTCAGTTTATTTAAAAAATGGACAGTAATTGTGGACGTAAATATTTGATAGAAACTGTGATACTGAATAATTGCTTTACAACAATAATCACCAACCCTTTGATCATATAATTCACAAGATATCTTTGTCGATCTTTATCCAATATGGTTAATTAAGAATAAATAAATTACAGATAAATATTTGAATAATTTATTTAAATGGAGTATTAAAATTATATGGAAAATAGGAACTGGTTGGGGACCTAGATCAGTGAGAAACCATTTTAAAATTCAAGAGGTCCCGGCACTTTGTATGAATTACCTCTGTTAATGGGACTTTTCGAACCTGGTTAAATGAGATTTCCCAACCGCTGTGTTCAACGTCGTCCCTTGGTTGGGCCCATACTAGCCTTACCAAGGAAGTTTAAAGTGGGAAGCCCAATGCTATGGCCCATTCGATCAAAAATGTCCAGCCCAGATGAAAATAACTGTCAAGTTGGCCCCGCCGATTCTGGCAAAACAAAATTCCACGAAATAAAATGTGTTCCTCACTTAACACTGATAAATCAGTGTGAAGTTAGCCAAACATTATATTTTATGAGAGCCGGAATACCGTTTTTTGGATTGATCAAAACCTTTTTTATTTTGGTGATTAGTGTTTATTAAATTGTGACTATAATTTTGGTTTATTGTTTGTTACTTATAATATCGTAAAAAAAGACTAGAGGTTGTATTTGGGTTTTTTCTTACAAACCAAGGGTAACATACCCGTCTTTTAACTTTAGGTAAGTATTTTTATAATTAAATTAGGTGCTTTTATAAGACTTAACGTTAGGTAACCGAATAAATAATAATATATCAATTATGAATAATAGAAAATAAAAATTTCATAGGAAATATTAGTGAGAAAAAGTAAGCCAATCTAAACAATCTTTTAAAGGATTCCACAATGTTTGTGTATTTCTGTGGATTATTAAAAAGAAATAAGGTTTACATTTAGGTACTTTTATTTCATTTAATAATTGTACACTCTTTTAAAGGATCAAAATTATTGATTACTGGACACATCAGGCAAATTTTAATATATACAGGTCCCTCTAATTGAATGAAAGGAAGTACAATTTTGGTAGAAAATTGGCAATGTTTCGTTTTCGAGATATTCATCAAAATTGAAAATCAAACCAACCTTATTTACACATTTCCTCTTTTTGCACAAAATTTGATTTACATAATTGGCAACAAACAAAAAACACCTTTTAAAAACTTTTTTTATGTTTATTTTACACCTTTTTTACGCTGCTGCCTTTGAACTTAAAAGTTCGCAATTTAATTGAAAAAAGATGTAAAATAAATAAAAATACAAGGTTTTAAAAGGTGTTTATAAAATATCGTGTGCCAATTTAGTGTAAAAATCAAGATTGTGTACAAAAAGAAGGGGAGAATATAGTAAAAATGAGGTTATTTTAATTTTCAACTTTGATGATGAAGATCTCGGAAACAGAAACGTTGCCGAAAAGATTTTTTTTTCGGATTTGTAATCAGCGCCCCAAAAAACCTGTATACCAAATTTATCAAAATCGGAGAGGAGGCAACTTTCGAGACAATACCATTTGTTTAAAAATAAATTAGATTTTTGGTTTCTTAATCTTGCATTATCAACTTTTTAAGCTCGACATACTGTACACACATTATATTTAACGGATACTGTTACAATGGATACTCAGGTACCAAAGGTTACTAAACATTTTTAACCACTGTTATTCTGTCTCATGAATGTTTGTTATTAGTGAAAAGTATATGCCTAAAAAGCAGTTATAAAAATTTTCACTTTTTAATGTACAACCAGAAGCTTATGATTAGATTAAACTCATTTACACTATCTTGCCCTTCTTTTATCACAAAATTGGTGATAAGTACATAATACTATCATACAATGTTTGAAATTTATTTTAAAAATCGTGTTTTTATTTATTTACAAAGATTTTTGGTAAAAACACAAAACTTCCAAAAATATCGACCATTTAAATAGAAGGCAGTAAAGTGGCGCCATCTATTCTTTCCATATTATATCAGATGATATAAAATCTAATATTACACAATAATTTTAAATATTCTATAGTAGTATCCTTTAATAACCAACAATTTTGTGCAAAAAATAAAAAAAAACAGTGAATGTTGGAATTTGACATTTGATGATGTCAATTTTATAGATAGTAACAAAGAATTATGGAAATCCGGCCCTGACCTACTATTCATTGCGCAAATTCCGCGGGGCCCACCCCCCTATTCCCGCTGCCCTGCACGCCTGGACAATTTTGTTCTATATATTGGACTTCCATACACCTTTAAACTTCCTTGATACCTACCTAAATAAACAATAAATTATAAATTTTTATATTATTAGAGTCCGTCCCTAATGTTCTGTCCTTTAATACCTACTGATCCGCAGTTTTATTGTTGTCGGCAGGTATAATCCATAAATGAAGGCAAAAGCTAACACGGTATACTTTGAGATAAACTATAACAGCTGTTATATACAGTGAGGACATAAAGTCCGTCGCCCCCCCCCTTTAACTTTTGAACCGTTGGGTATATTGCGATGAAATTTGGCGCGGTGTTATATCAGACAATTGTCTATTTTTTTAGTTGAAAATGACAACTTTACATGTCAAAGTGACAGCTGGGCATGGTTTCGCATTATTTTCTTAAATGGAATAGTGGGTCATGCGACACCTCATTTTGAAGGTCTTTTTATGCTCAATTTAACCTCCGATTTTGAAAACATTTGATTCATTTATTTTGATATGGCGACCAATAATTTATTTTTTGGTTATTTTTTGAGTTTACAATGTACCTACTGGTAACATACAAAAATTTTAGGTAAGTAACTAATACAAAACTAATTAATTAGTTTAATTAATAACTATTTTTTTTTTAAATTAATAACTAACTAAACAAATTTAAAAAAGTTAACAAATTAGAACCAATAGAAAAATAAAAAGTGAGAAAGAAGAAAAAAATGTCAAATATTTAGTTTAAAAGATGTTGGAAATGTCCACCTTGGACCTCTTGACAGCAGAACATCCTGTTAGAGAATTCTTCCCTAACATTATGTAGGGTTGCAGGGGTTATTCCTGCACACATATCGATAATACGTTGTCGAAGGTGATCTAGAAAATCAGGAGCTGTTTTATAAACTTGAGACTTGACGTAAGCCCATAGAAAATAATCAAGGGGTGTCAAGTCCGGTGAGCGAGCTGGCTACTCTGTCGGACCTCGGCGACCAATCCACCTATTCGGATAGGTTGTATCAAGGTAATTTCTAACATCTCTGAAATATTGAAACGTAATTTCTAATTGAAATTCAAGTGGATTTTGAGCAACAACATCTTCAATAACTGGAGTAATGGTGTCTTGAAGCATATGTGGGGCCGTTTAAATTTCCTTCCAAAAATATGGGACCTATAATATAATTACTCAAAATGCCCGCCCAAACATTTAATTTTTGAGGAAATGACTATGTCTTCGCGAAACACATGGGGGTTTTTATCACTCCAATTTTGAGTATTGACTATTCCATTCAGAAAAAAGGTACTTTCATCGCTGAAGCAAATATGCCTCAGATAATTGGGGTTTTCTTCAATCATTTGTGTCATAATCTCGCAAAACAAAATCGCCTGTCAGGATCATCTTCTGTTAATTCGTGGACAATTCTCATCTTGTAGGGATGGACTTTATTACTTTTTAAAATTTTCTTAACGGAAGAACGTGAAATATTGCATGTGTCAGCTACGTCCTTAGTATTTTGCTGGGGAGAAACTACCATTTCAGCTAGGATCTGCACTTTAACATCTTCGGGAATTTTGGGCGTTCCAGATCTTGGGGCATCTTTTACCGTACCTAATACTTGAAACTTTGACATAAGCTTCTGAAAGTATTTCCTGCATATTGGCCGTCCGGGAAAGCGTTCATTGAAGATGCGAACTGCATTATGATAATTCCGATTAGCCTCGCCAAAGATGATAACTGCTTCAATTTTTTCTTCTAACGGACGCCCCATTTCAATTCAATGATATTTTTTGAAAGTTTTGAAACAACTTGACATACACGTTTTAGAATTGCAAATATCAGGTAACCATAGCATTAACTACTTAATTATTGCATGTGAAGATAAAAAATACTTCAAAATAAATGAATCAAATGTATTCAAAATCGCAGGTTAAATTGAACATAAAAAGACCTTCAAAATGAGGTGTCGCATGACCCACTATTCCATTTAAGAAAATAATGCGAAACCATGCCCAGCTGTCATTTTGACAAAATTGTCATTTTCAACTAAAAAAAAAAAA
>JAHBCN010024720.1:0-11738 GCA_019359885.1 Listronotus oregonensis | reverse complement strand
GCCAAACTTTTGGTTTGATTAGTGCAGTTTTAATTGCGTTTCCACAAACCATTCCATATAAATATTTCTAAACCCTGAGAGAGGATAAGCCCAAGGGAAGTCCACCATACTGCGCATAGTACTCATCTTTCACTTGAAAGTAGGAACTACGTAGGCATAGCTTTAACAACTTCATAACTTCATCCAGCGGCAGGAACGCACCACTTCTACTAGTGTTCATCTTCTTTAAGCTTGGCTCAAAAAATGCGTAACGATTTTTCTACTAGCACATTTGTTTACAGACTTTTAACATCAAAACTTACAAAAGTATCGTCTGGTCCAGGAAAGGTTCACAAAACGTTATTCGTATTGATTTTAATATACTTATCATTATAATGATTTTTTTTTATTATTTTATTGCATCTGACTGTATTATATTTGTTTTATGACTTGATTGATTGATTGATTGATTGATAATCTAAATACACAAGTTGAGGTTTTGTCCGCCTCGACACTGCAGCCTACAGGGCTTGTTGTATCTCTTGTGTATTTGTTTCAGTTAAAAGGTTTGACACCTTAGACAGTGTAGTAGCCTTACTGTTCTTTCTGGTTCCAGCCTCCTGGTGGTTAGGTCCACCATGAGGTTTTGATTTGTTCTCCAGTATGTAAGTGCAGGGCACTCATATATGATGGAGGCTGCTCTTCTCTTCGTTACATAGTCTGCAAATGGGTTCTTCTCTATAGATGCCCATAGTGCAAATGTTTTCTTAGGGTGCAGTGTCCGGTTATTAATCCTGTCACTATTCTAATCTGATTCCTATTTAGTTTTAGTAGTTCACTTGTCAATGCTTTGATGGTGATTCCAACATTGATTTAGTGTATTTTGCCTTGAATGTGGTTCCAGTATGACTGATGTTGTGTTTGAATCCACTGAGTCATGTAGCCACGAACCGAGGCTTTTGGTATTCCAAAACAGGTTCAGGACCCACAAACATTGCTGCGGTACCTGTCCAGGGAGTCTGCATTTTCGTTGCCCTGTATTCCCTGGTCCGGCACCCAGGAAAGTGTAACTTTGTTGTGGTTATGAGTTTAGGAGGCATTGCAGACAGTTCCAAACCAACCTTGAGTTGACTTGTTGAGATGCCAAAGTTTTTATGGCCGCTTGACTATCAGAGAAGATAGTAATGTCCCTGCCCCTTATTCCTCCCCAAGTTCTCTGGCAGACAAAGTTCAATGGCATATATTTCCGCCTGGAAAACAGTGGCATATTTCCCCAGGGATAAGCATTAAACCTAGGGGTCATACCTTGTATTCGCCCCGCTCCATTGTCAGTCTTGGATCCATCGGTATACAAAACCAAATTTCGAGACTGACCAGGAGATCGTCACTCCGCCCCAGGTAAGCTGGGTTTTGTATGGTCTGTTAGTTAATAGTGTCATAAACACTTATGCATCTTTTTTTATATAAAATTTAATACCACATAAAATAAAGACCAACAGAATTAATTAAATTTATGCAAGAAAATTGCGACATAAATTAAAAAATTGAAAAAGGTAACAATAAATACCTGATATGCCAACACATAAAAAGTATCGTGCATGTCGCTGGTGAAGCTAAAATCTATTTTAAATCGCAAAAAGGCGTCAATATAAATATTAAAATTTAATATTACCAAAATGTCATCGTTGTCGAGACGATTTTATCGTTAATTAGGAAAAATTAATCTCAACACCAACTCAAGCAAGCAGTCTGCAATTTTCGAACGTAGCTGAATAGCTAGTGGCGAAACTAACAGTTCACCAGTTAATTAAAGGAGGAAAATTCGTTTACATTACACTCGAGAACCACCTAACTGAGGCTCCGTTTTGTCACGTTGCAAAGTAAGATAAAGCGTTTAGAAAATTGCGCAATTTAGAATCAGGGACTCTACGTTATTAAAATGCATGTTTTACTTGGAAAATCCTATCCAGGTAAATCCTTTTCTTTTAACTAAACGGGCGTGGGTAATTTTTTACAAACTTTATTGGGTAAATGGTGTTAAAGTAAATAAATGCCTGTTTTATATAATACTATTTGTATTTTACCTTTCCATTTTTCCATTTTATATACTAATGGAGTAAAATTTGGAAGAAAAGTCGCTTAGTTATCGAGAAAAAAACGGCGTAGAACCAAACCAGACTTAGTGGGATTCTTTAATAAGGTAATCGTGTATACGAAATCACTTTTTACGACATTTTTTAGTGGTCGAGAGTTTTTTTATTTCGAAAAAACCCAAAAAAAATCGGTTTTCAATAAAACACGTATTTTAACTTCTCCACTGCTCTATCTTTAATAATATTCATGCTATCAAGTTAATTTTTAAGATTAAAGTAGACAAATAGCGCTTCAAACAACGTCCCACTTGAAGCTGATATTTTTTTGTTAAATTTTTAAAATAGTACGAAACTCAAAATTGTTATTTTTAGTAGCGTTATTTTAGGCAATCGAGAAAGAAGTTTATTATTGAAAATTTATCATACATGCTGGTACAAATTGTAGTAATGTTTAAAAAAGTTTTTAAAACAAAAATTTTTTAGATTCCTTTTATAGTATTGAGTCAGTAATATTTTTTTAACGGCCAAAGTCATATTTTTGCGCGCTTGGGCTTAGCGAGCCGGCCGACTACAAAGATCTTACGGTCCGGTGGAAGTCATGATACTATTACTATAATAGTATCATGGGTGGAAGTGTAGTAGGTAGTTAAAGTTGTATCAACAAGTTTAAACGCAGTTCTAAGGGCTGCTTAAGTTGTTTAGAAAAGAAAAAATTTAATATCAATCATTGTTATTAATTACCCACCTAATAAGTAGGTTTATTCAACTTTTTTTTATTGGTTACTGGTAAAGAAAACCACCCACGGGATTCGTTATTTTTTTGATTATACATTCAAAACTTCATTATTTTTTAAACATTTTTAGCAACAAAAAATTGCGGATGCTTTGTGTCTTTTAATTAAATTTGAGAAATACAGTACATACATTAAATATAAACTAGGGCTTCGTTAAAGGTCTTTTTAAACAGGAATATATAATTATTTTTTTCCATATAAAGAGATGATACGAAGCTATTCTTTGACATGTCTGAATGCTGCTTGAATAAGCAATGTTGCCAGACTTTTTGTAATAATTTGGTATTATTGAAGGTTGTTTTTTATATAAAAAACTAACCAGAACTAACCAGAACTTTCAAACTATGATCTAGTTCTGGTTAGTTCCGGTTAGGTTTTCCTCGTTAAATTGTAAATTTTTTTTATTATAAATGCGCCGTTCTGGTCGGTCATGATTAGTGCTGGTTAGTTAAAGCGGCTTTTTATTTTCCCTAATTATATTTGTAACTGGCTTGAAATTAAAATATTTTTGATTTAATGAAAATTATCCTTATGGTAACGGCAAAGTTTTTTATTATAAATTAATAATATTTCCGTTTAGCAACACTGTAAACGTCTTGAAGCGATGAAATTTATTACATGTAAATCGTAAATAGTTAAAATAAATGTCAAATAATGACCAATTTTTAGAATTTTTATTGCGCTTTTCTTGGTGAAAACTACATCATCCGCATTTTTTTGCCTTAAATAATAATACTTAAAGAATATTTTACATTGGAAATTTAAAAATCGTCCAATTCCGTGGTTTTTACAGACCCAAAAATGTAATATGTAAGTAGTTATTTAGGCGCTTCATTAGTAGCATTTTACGTAAATTTAATCCATTTCTGCCTTAAAATCTTTAATAATGATATTGCAGGAACGAAATTTACACTCCTTACAACATTTTAGTTCTTCTTTCACGCAAGTACATGTTGGAAATTCAATTTTTTGGACATAAAGCCATTGCACTACGTATTATGGCAGCAGCTCTTAATAAAGTTTAAATTTTGACATTTCTCGGGAAGTAAAGATCTATCTGAACATCACTACCAATACTCGAAAAGTAGATATTGTCGAACTATTTTCGTGTAGGTTCGAAACCGTTTTCCTATTTTTGTGCGATTTTATGTTTTTTTCAGAGATGTAGTGACTGTAACATAATTTATGATATTTCTCATCAAACGCAAAAAATCTTTATAGCCACGTAATTTAGATATCATATTAATGTCGTTTCTATTCCTGGCAGCTTTATTACTTTTTTGATAGGTAGCTTTTCTACTACCTAAAAAGATTCAGTACTATGTAAAAAAATAAATACCCTAAACAGGATTTATAAGGATAAAATTGAAATTCGTATTTTGTTTCAGTACAAAATATAAACTAATATAACGGTACCAACTATACTATGAAGGTACCTAATAATATTTAAATTACTTGTTTAAACAGATTTTTTATATAACTTTTCTTCTTTTTATTTTTACTATTGCTGCAAAATAAACACATTTTTCTATTAAAACTAGCGCATTTAAGTTTAGTGTCACAATAATTTGAAGGACCGGCGACAGATTTTTTTTTGCTAGATTGTCCTGCCTTTTTTCAGCACTTAATAGTAATGATAACAACCCTTGTATTCTAGGTCAGCGTTTCTCAACCTTTTTTGGCCCGCGGACCAAAATTTAGTTATTATTGTTTTTTTTTAATAAGTAAATTTTTTTCGCGGATCGAAAATTGTCCGCGGACTAGTAAAATTTTCCGCGGACCACTTGTGCCATGGTGGTCGCCCGACCAGCGGTTGAGAATAGCTGTTCTAGGTCTCTGTAAAACAGATTTGTATCCATCCACAATTTTCTTACAAATAATTCGCTTCATTGTTTTAAAATTTTAAATACATACAGCACACTCTAAATTTCGACAACCACCACTACTAATGTATTACCTAACTACGCACGCTATCCGCATGCGGGGCTATTGGGTCCCGATAATACTTTTTTACGTCTGAAAAAAAAATCGCTGTTGACAAACGATACGCTCTAGGAAAAATTTTTTTTTTCAAAAACTTTTGTTATTATTTGGCTATATTTTCTTCGCTGCATGTATGAAAATATTTTCAAAAATAAAAAAGTTTATCGATTGGTGAAAATTTCAATACCAAAAATATTTATTTTTAGTTTATATGATTTTTAGAGGAATGAAAGTGCGAATTGTGCCTAAACTGTTTATAAGGTTAAAAGCGCTACAGTGTGGGCTTTAATTTGACAAAAAAATTTCGGTATCTTTGATAGTTTTAAAGTTATGGCGGTGGAAACAAAAAAATCAATTTTTTTATAAGTTAAAAAAATCACTTTTTATTAATTTAAAAGTTCGAGACCACAAAAAATGTCGTAAAATACGATTTCATGTGCCCGGTGACATACTCAAAGAAACCTAACAGGTTTGATCTGGTTCTACGCCAAAAAAAAAACGACACGATAGACTTACGGAATCGTCCGCCATACAGGATTATCCATATTAAATGTTTGCTATTGGTAACTTTGTTTTTGGCCAAAAAACATTTTTTGAGGTAGTTCACTCGCGACAGTCGTACACTAAATTATCGCCTTATAGTTAGCAAAGCCCGACCCGTCTACAATTTAAACCCCCAATCTCGGATGGACATCTTTTATCATTTGTCTCCGCCATGCCATCCGCGCCTAACTTGCCCATCTCTCTCTAGCAAAAATTGACTGTTAAAAGGGCCGGGGTTAGTACCACGACGGATCCTTATATTTTTCCTATTTTAGTTTAATTTATGATGCAGTATTTTGATTGGACCCCAAATTTAGCGCTGTTCCAAATAAGATCGAATACGCTTTACCAAAAGTTAGAGGTTCTCAATGCTCGAAAATATTATTTTTCTAGGAGACTGTACAGGGTGTCCTATTTTCGTGTGTTTTACGGGGTTTCTCCTATGAGTGAAGTTACAAAGATGCGGTTTTCGCGAGACCGTGCTACTTTTTTGTCAAACGAAAGATGCCGCAAACAGATTTGTCCTAGCCCCCTTAGTTTCTTCGCTACAGGGTGATTTTAAAAAAGTTGTATTTTCGGTTACCCCTCGTATCTCAGGTATCTGATAACTTATTAAAAAGATAAAAACGGGCCCTTATAGAACTTTTTACGCAGAATACAGTGGCGTACTTAAAATTTTTCTCGGATTTACTTTCTTTGAGATATTAGCCAAAGTTGCACTTTTTAAATGGAACACCCCGTATATTTTTTCGTCATATTATTTGCCACACTGAGAGCTTTCTAAAAATATAATATAGTCGAAACTTATTTTTATAAACAGCATGAAAACATGCAATTATTTACTTTTCAACATAGGCGGCTTTGGTTTAAATTAATGGCAGTCAAATTAATCAACGTCAAATGATTGCTATTGACTTTTTTAATGCTAGTTCCTAGATTATCGTTATCATTTATCTAAAAAATATGGCACAAAACCAAAATTTTAAACATTTTGAAAAGTATGATATGAATAGATGTTTCATATTATCCAACGAAGACGTCGATGAGGCGGCGGAGCTTTATCTAAATAGGTACGTTAGAAGAACGAATAATATTTTTCTCAAATTTGACTTTTTTCTTGATTTCTATATAGATATCCTGAAAGAATATTTACACAACAATCTAATTCAATATAGGTCATTTAATAAACCTAGGCCGAAAAATTATAGTAAAGATAATGAAGTAGCTGAAATAAATGTTTTGGCATCAGTTGAAAATACCCCAGAGACATCTTGCAGGCAAATAGAAGAAAATATCGGAGTATCCAAAACAAAAGTCGAAAAAATATTGAAACGACATAAATTCAAACCTTAAAATAAATAAACTTGTGCACAATCTTCATCCTGGCGATCCTGAGCGGATAGTGGAGTTTTGTAACTGGTTTCTCAATATGTGTGAAAGGCAGAATAATTTTGAAAGGAAGATCATTTGGTCGGACGAAGCCCATTTTACCAGTGCGGGTATCCTCAATAGGAATAACTCAAGGTTTTGGAGCCAGGAAAATGAACACGTTATATTTCCCAGGGAACGCCAGGGAAGGTTTGGATTCAATGTTTCTTGTTTCATTTTGGGAAGACGAATTGAATATTGTATTTACCAAGGAAATTTGAATTCTGATAGATACTTACAAATCCTTCAAGAAAAAGCAATGACTATTATGGAAGATATTCCCTTGGTTCAAGTAAATGACAACTATTTCCAACAAGATGGAGCTCCGGCTCACAACTCTCACGTGATACAACACTGGTTGGAACAGCACTTTCCTAATCGATTTATAGCCACGCACGGACCTATTCGATGGCCACCACGGTCTCCGGACCTCTCAGTTTTAGATTATTTTTTGTGGGGATATTTAGAAGGTAAAATATACTCGAGGAGGTATGAAACAATTAAGGAATTAAGAGAGGCCACGGAAAATGCCTCTAGAGTTGCGAGCCCACTCTTTCATATTTGAAAATGCTTTAAGAAGACTACAGACGCTATCCCAACAATGCATAAGACATCATGGTCACCAATTCGAACAGTATTTATAAAATTAGTAGATAAGTTTGTCTTTTAAGGCTAAGAACAATTCTAGCGTAAAATTGTTATTTTTATCCATTAGGTTGTCTTGTTAATAAATGTTTATATTACTAGATTATTTTTTAGTGCGAGAAGGCATTTGACGTTGATTAATTTGACTGTCATTAATTTAAACCAAAGTCGCCTATGTTAAAAAGTAAATAATTGCATGTTTTTATGCTGTTTATAAAAATAAGTTTCGACTATATTATATTTTAAGAAAGCTCTCAGTGTGGCAAATAATATGACGAAAAAATATACGGGTGTTCATTTAAAAAGTGCAACTTTGGCTAATATCTCAAAGAAATAAATCCGAGAAAAATTTAAGTACGCCACTGTATTCTTAAAGCTATAAGGGCCCTTTTTATCTTTATAATTTATCAGATACCTGAGATACGAGGGGTAACCGAAAATACAACTTTTTTAAAATCACCCTGTAGCGAAGAAACTAAGGGGGCTAGGACAAATCTGTTTGCGGCATCTTTCGTTTGACAAAAAAGTAGCAGGGTGTCGCGAAAACCGCATCTTTGTAACTTCACTCATAGGCGAGAAACCCCGTAAAACACACGAAAATAGGACACCCTGTACACACAACACATGAGTTCTTTTCGTTATTTAGTAATATTTTACACTATTCAACACTTTTTGGGCCCATCTAGTCCTAAAATACACCTTTCAGAAGGGCGATTTCTTGAAAACAGAATTTTTTCATTCAGCCGCCATTTTGTGAATTTTTTTTCAACTTTTCCATAGTTTCGAAAATTGCTACATTACTTTACATTGATGAACTTTTTTGTTTTTTTTAGATTGCTAGGAGGGTTGGAATTGTGGGCATGGTCACGGGCCATTTTTTTGAGACCCTCCACTTCATCAGCTGCTAATTTTTTGAATTTTCAACTTTTTTTTATTTTTTAATCTTTTTCTGTATTTTTGTAATGTTAGTAAATAACCCAAAAAAAAATGGATAGTAAAAATATTAATTGCTTTTTTTTACAGCACTTCAAAAATCACCTAAAATGCATGTCTATACACTTGAATACCCACTTAATACTTTGATTATAATTAAGAATAGATTTATTGCATAGATCAAATATATTTTCTTTTATCTTCATAATGTTATATAATTTTTAATTATTATTGATTGTTATTATTATTATTGTTACGAGAAGAAAACGTTAAATAAAAAAATATTTTCAGTTTCAAATTGGCTTTTTACATAATAGGCTAAGATTTTATGAATACACCCAACTGAAAAAGCTTTTCTTATATTAATATCAACGGTCTTCAGTTACATTATGTTTTTTTTTGCAGGTTCGACCCCAAATGTTAACGCGATCGGAGAGATGACGGTCTTAAGTGACAAGCCCAAATCCTTCGTGGAAAGAATCCAGGGATTAGGAGAATCCCTTTTGGGACATCACAGGTCGGATAGTGACTGTTCGACAAAGGGAAAATCTGGTAAGTCCGTGATTTTTACTTTGGAAAAATTATTATAAAAGGCTTTTGCCTTTACATAATATTATGTACAGGCTGTTCCATTTTCGACACATTTTTAGGGTCTCAGTAACTATAAGTGCTATCAAAAAAGTAATATGCGTCATGTGCTCTTTTTGGGTCAAACTTGAAATGGTTAAAATAAAATTTAAAAAAGTTTGCTCGCTTAAGAGATACGGGAAAATTAAAAAATTGTCAATTTCAGAATAACCCTATATTTTCTTACTTAAAAGAGATACAGAAACATGTTTTATTAAAAGTTTTTTTATAATAGTTGTTGAAAAATATATGAAGTTATCGGACCTAACCTCACATTTTTTTAAATGGAACACTCTGTGTATCTTAACCTAAAAGGATAGCCTGTTGTATATTTTTAACAATTTAACACAACATGAATAAACTATAGGAACCCAGTATTAATTATTGACGAACTATCTTATCAATAAGTTCAGATATTACCTTAACTCTCAGCTAATCTCCATACAATACCATTCACCAATTACTTTTATTATTCTTCACCACTTCCAGCTAAAGCCTGTCCTGCTCCAGCACGTAACTTTATTTTCAATCACAGCTTAATTTCACTTTGGAACTTTACGTAGAAAATGTCAATTTAAATTCGACACAGAGAAATATATGAGTTGCTTTTCTAGTTCAGTAATATACACTTTCTATTAAACCTTATAATTTAAATTAGTTACAGAAAAGATGTGATAGCCAATTATCTTGTGCTATCACGGAGAAAGTGGTATTAAACTACCATGGAATGGATTTCATCAAATATTTAGATAGAAACTAACGTTACTAACGTAATAAAATCGAAGAACTTTTTAGCTACAAGCTATCTCAACGGCACACATAGCTATATTCGCTTGAGAAAACGAAGATAAACTTTCAGACAATGGTTACTGACAAATCCCAAAGTTCTACTAAATTGAATCTTCTGTCGCACGCTGGTCGCGCTTCCTTCAAGGCTTGCCGTACGACCCATTTCATTGGTCTATTTACCTAACGTGCGTGTGACGTACTCTCACGACGCTATCCCTTTCACCGTCTTTCAAAGAGCCCGAGCATCTCATTGGACTCGTCGTCTCGCTACGTAATTACAGAGTTTACGAAAGTAGTGATGGGCATATTCGGATGATTTTAATATTCGAATATTCGTATTCCGGAAGATCTTCATATTCGGAATATCATTCGACATATGAAACATTGCGCCGACCGCCGACCGTCGATTTACCCCGAAGTCGCAGCGTTTGCTTTCGAAATAACGAATTATTCTGGATGAATTAGTTGTCGCAATATAAAAAATTAATTATTTTGTTTCGGCTTTTGATTTCAGTCGACTATTTTAGTTTTTGGGTTGTTGATGTTGTGTTCGCATACGTATTCGTGTACGTTTTTAATTTGTTTTGCTGTTATTGGTGGTGCGGCGGGAGTTTTGTTTTCGTTTTAATTGGTAATATTAAAAAATTAAATGCGATCATATAATTGTTTTAAATAAAAATTTATCCCCTGTATTGACATATCGACATTAAAAAGTTTTGCAGGTTGACTGTTAATAGAACACTTCAAAAAAGAAGTTTAATTAATTTTCACAAATTATTAGGCAACCGTTTACATCAAAATCCGCTAATAAAAGCAATCGACAGAAATTATGACCAATTGTCTGCAAAATAAAAATATAGTTTAACCGAAATAGCCATCAAAAATGCGTTTGATAATTTAGATTTTATCGCATTGCTATTTTATTATGCTCTATCTTCTAATTCGATCGAACTAGGATTGACCTTGAATGAACCGCGAATCGAATGAACTATCATCCGATAAGTAGCAGTAATATACCCCAGCTGATTGGAATACAAATATTCGAATATCGTTTGGAAGATCATTCGGAAGGTTCCATCACTACACAAAAGCATATCGATATGCAAGCGTAGCGATGGGTGGCTTCTTTTGTTTCGTTATTTTTAGATCGGTAAAGTTATTTTTAAGAATGATTAGAATTTATTAAGGCGGTGTTGTCACGATTATATGGAAAATATACTGTTTAAATTAAGATTTTTATTAATTTATAAAAATTTAGAAAAAATCTTAGCGTACTTGTGGCTATAGAAAAATAGCTTCTAGGTTGCAAGATGTGTTTCTTTAACAATACCAACTTATATGATGCCTAAAAAGTGTAAAATGTGATGACTAATTAAATCTCAATCAAAAGTAAAATTGTAAGATAAAAGGTAAATGAAAATAAAAATTATAAAGCTTCAAATATTCGCAGTTTGTCTATCTGCAGGAACCATTTCAATGACGCTTTAAATCTAAAATGCCAATAACTACTTTTCCACAACATATACTACAAAGTCGGCTTTTTCATTGTTTCCCGAACGGACAGGAAGATCATCAATATTTCGAAACCGTTCAAATGGAGAATATAAAATGGTGCATTATGTAAACAGCCATTTTTCATGCTGGTAAAAAGATATTTTATAGAAAAGCGTTTGCATGTCGGATTTTTCAAATATATTATAAAAAAGTGTGCTGCACTTTTTCGTTCTAACAAAGAAAAGATAAATGACAGAATAATGGAAGCGAATTTTTTTGAATTGTACAAAAACCCCTGTAATAATTCATCTTTAAAGCCGAAAGAATAAACATAAAGAAAGGTCAAACATTAAAAAAATAAATCGATTTTCGTTAAAAAAAATTAAAAGCTTGAGGACTCTGGAATATCTGAAAAAAATACATGTCTGAG
>JAHBCN010024719.1:0-11800 GCA_019359885.1 Listronotus oregonensis | reverse complement strand
TTTTTAAAAAAACAATTAAGATATACATTTTGTACTTTCAATTAGCATTTTTTATCAGGTATATTATTATTACTAATGTTAAAAATAATTTTTGCAAAATTTTAAAGTTGTGTTTAATATTATTGCAACATGCATAAACTTTGTCATTTTCTAAAAAATTGAAAATCTGGTACAGTTGGATAATGACCTTCTTTCTCTGAATGTCTCATTGAAAATATTTGCCGGTTCACTTACTGATTTAAAGTTATCTACACATATTAAAATCAATTTGGCATTCTCGGCTAACGATAAATGACTTGAAGGAGGCATTTAAAATTAAATAACCTTCATAAGCAAAAAATAATTATTCAAGGAAAAAAATATATTGTCACCAAACTGTCATAATGTTTACTTTTAACCCTCATTTTTTTTTTTTATGAGTATCCGCGATAATTTTAATAGGTTTTTAATAATGTCTAATAATTTGTACAGTTTTTTAAGTAAACATTAAAAATAAAACTTTTGCACTTTAAATGTAATCTTATTAAAAAAAAAATTTGTAAAATTTTAAAACTGTGTTTAATACCGTTGCAACAAACATAAATTTTGTGATTTCAATAAAAAATTAAAAATCTATGTTTATGTTACAAATAGGCTTAAATTTTAGCAAAGTTATGCAAAATTGATTTGATTTAAAATAATTTATGAAAGTCTTTAGGGTACATATAAAAAAAAATAAAAAAATTTTAGAGCTTTTTTAAAAAAAAAAACAAAACAAAAATTTTTAGGAGGCCATGTTTTGGTATTTAGGCATGACTTTTAATTCTTAACAACTTTTCTTTTTAACATTTTGCTAAATTTTCTAAAATAAGGGTAGTTTACTCTTGAACAATTATTATATTTTTTGATCTACCCTGTATGCTGTTTGACTTGCAACCATTCTAAGCGCAGCTAATATGATTATCGAACATGTACCAACTTTCAGCAATATTTGTATTTTGATTGTGCAATTAATAAAAAATATTCCACATATTGCACTCTTAAATGACCACACTGTACATTACGCACCAAAGAGTAAAAATCTTATAGTAAACTAACAAACATACAGGAAACCTACAAGAAAGTTTTTGAAAGATCAAAGACACTTAAGAAATCTCATTTTGTTTAAAGATCTTTAACTTAGGCTATTGTACAATATTACTATAAAAATGTATATATTTCGTATATTTGTTTAAATCTTACCCGCAATTTTAAATAGGAGTTGTTTTCTTATATTAAATTAAATATTTATGAACTGGTTTTATAATTAACTTTAAAAACTTTTTTATTTAATTAAAAATGAGAAGCTAACATTTAAAACGTGATTTGTCTATTTAATTGAGTAAAATGAGAAAAACTATTTTTATTATATATAATAATGTTTATGGCCAATATTATAGGGTAAATTTATAGCCTTCTAATAAGCTTAATATAATATGTCCCTTTATTTTTATTAATTATTTCATATATAAACATAACACGTTTTGAATAAAATCCAGGAAAAATCATGTTTTGATTAAGTCGTTTTAGGACTTATTACATTTTTAATTACAAATATTTAAATTTTATTTATTTCCTTATTTTTTAATAAATACATTAAAATAATTTTAACATTTTTGTTAAAACAGTAACCAAAATCACTAAAATAAAAAATATAATTTGCATTAAATTGTTCAAAATATATTTTTTTCATTATACTAGTTTTTCGTAAAAATGGTATGACTCCTTTAAAAGAAAAAATGTCACTTACCCACGCTTCTCCCATGCTATATGTACAAAAAATGCAATTTTTATTTCGATTAGTTCTTATTATACGTGGGAAATCTTTTTCAAATATTACCAGCACGTGTATTGTACATTTAATAATTTGAAGGATTTTTTAAGATGTTGCTTGCATGGCCCAACCACCTTTACAAAATAAAAACATAACCAAAATATAAACCCACTAAAGCTAAAAAATGTCGACAAGAATATATTAAGTTCATTTAATGGTAGATAGAGTTCTTCTTACACTTTATAGTTCATTTAAATAATAATGAGTCGCTTAAAGCAACAGCGGCCTAAGCCCAAAATGATAGCTTTGGGATAAACGCAAATAAAATTTTTGCTTTATTAAAATAAGGCTTTTTTTAATTTAAACTTTTTATTCATTGCAAAAACTTTTTAGAATTTAAGGTATAAATAGTGATTTGGTATTTTTAGAAAAACTAAAATAAAAAAATGTCATTTAAAGTTTAAATAAATTTTGCAATCAGTCGCACATATATTTAAAACTAGTAAATAAAAACATAGATTTTATGTTTTTTTTTTAATTTAAATTATAAGTATTTTAATGAAGGTTATTTATTTTTAAAAGTTACTTTTTTAAAAATAATACATAATACCTAAACTCAGATATAGTGCTAAGTATCTCCGGTTTGAAATTTTTTGGAGTAGTGTGACTGCTAGCTTTTTAATTAATCCTTTAATTTTACTTACTTCATATTCCAGCCTTTTTAAGCGGAAGACTGCTTACTTTTTTCTATTATCCATCAGAGCTGGCAGGGCTTCTAATTCTGCCGTCCATCTCACACTTTGTTGTTTAGGCCATAGTTGTATTTAAGGTAAAACTTTTTAATGCAATGCAAAAAAGATTAGTTGCACTATCTCTTAAAATGTTGTCAAAGATCACATAGGCCATTTTTATCCTAGAGCTATAAATTTCTGTGTTAAACTTAACTGTATCAAATTTATTTTAAATTAAAATCTCAATATGATATAAAAAAATCAAATTTTTTCTTTTACACCATATATCTTTTGTCCTATTTTTGACCAAGAAATTTCTCACTAAGCGATGACATGTGTTTTTTGAATCATTGTGTATATGCAATCAACATTTTAAAATGATGTCTTTTATAGCAACAAGTCTCTGTGCAACACTTCCGTTAACGCTCGGTATAAAGCAACAACGAGACAGTAATAATGCCAAGTTAGCTATAAATAATAAACAATTTTAAATCCAGCTTATGCCTCTATAAATTTATCTTCCTACGAGGCAACAAAACATCCCAGAAATACTAAATAACTTAAATTCCTTTTAAGCTATGAGATCATAATTATATTATAGTTTACTGCTGGAAACCAATAATCTACTTAAAAGGATGAACAGAAACTTTTTTGCGTCATTTAGGAATGTCGATTAAATATTAGGAAAATGTAGGGTATTTGTGAAATTATAGTAAACAATTTAACACTGTATTTCTTAGAATTATTTTCTGGTATTTAATTTAACAACACAAAATTGTTTTTAAATGCTAAAATTCAACAATTTTTTTTAGTGGGAATGTTAAAAGCAATCACCAAGTAACTAAAACCAGTAGTTACTTACTTTTACTTCGTTAAAAATATTGTTTTTATCTTTTAGAATATTTATTTAAAATCTTAATTATTTGTGCTTAAATATTTCTCGTTTGGCCATCCTGTACGTGGTATCTATAAAAATAACATGCCCCCACAACTTGTCGGTGAGTAAAAGAAGAGGAATTTTTTTAAAAGTGGAGATATTTATATAACTTAAAATGTCAAGTCTTCTAAAAGAGATCATTTCTTAAACTTTGAAAAATATTCGACGCGGGGTTTGATTTGGAATATATAAGTATAGACGGATAAGAAGAGAAATAGTATATTTCATTACCATTACGGAAATGACGACTTTTCCGTGCGCGCGTGACAATTCTCCGTGTCTTTTCAAAGTGAGCAAATCACCGCCGCTTTCTACCAACATGGTAGCCGAAGAACGCCTTAGCCCATGTCCGGTATATTCTTCGTAATTTTTTTTAATTTTGCAACAAGTTTTGGAATACCACTGATAGTATGGCACCCAACATGTTGAGCGTAACATCTTTGGTTTCGGTATGCAACAAATAATCTTCTACTCTCCATATTTTTAGAGCGAAATTCTGCGTATTTAGGTGAAGTGTACAGGGATTAAATTTGCAATTTTCATTGTATTGGTGAAAACTTCTTGACCTGTGAGTTTTTTTATCTCGTAAGAACACGACAAGAAACTTCCATTATCTTCCACCTCTTCTAAACTCAAACGTATTAAATCATCTCTAGGCATGCGCGAAGATGCCAAACATAAAATTACTTTTGCTAGTAGATATTGTCCATCTAAAGCTTCACATAAAATTTGGTTACTTTGTTTGGTAAGAACCTTGGATTTCTCTGGTACATATCCTACAGCTTGTCGTTTCAAAAAAGCGATAGTTTTTGGATATTGGTTGTGAGTATTTTCTTTTATTGGCAAACAACTTTTAACATGGAGAATTGACTTCATAAGGTGGATGACTTCATAGATTTGGCTTTTTCAGAAAAATAAACTAAGAGAATATCGTCACTCACAATTTTAATTCTTTTATGAGTCCGCCATTCGGTAAGAATGTGATATTCATGTTCATATATCAACCTGGATTTCACTATTAATAAATCTGCACTCACTTCTGCCGCTTGTTGTAATATAATATCGGGAATATCCGGATTTTCTTCCAAATCTGAATTCATTTTTTGAAAATGGCATAAATTTCACTGACAGAAATATTTCATTAATAAATAAATCGTTGTTATGAACAGTTTCCATGGATGGATTTTTGTATAAGCGCACGGAAAGAGAGATCTGGAAAAAAAATTCCGTGCTCTGTTCTGAAAATGTCATATTAACTGTATTTTATACACAGTTAAAAAAGTAGTATTTTCAGGTAAGTATAATAAAAAAATAATTTTTACCGTAATCAAAATAAACGTTAATACCAAAAAACATTAATATTAATGGCATTTATGAAATAATATTACCCTTTGATAAAACTAAATAAATAATTACGAATAATTTGTGTAAAATTAAAACAAAACATAAACTTAAAGTAATTTCTCCATACAAATTTAGATATAAATTCCAAAATTTAATGTATATTGCTTTGCGGTAATACATGTAGTTTTCAATTTTCCAGGAAGTTACACAAAGGGCAACATATTTGCTGTAGTATATGGTTACCTACTTATTTGAAAAATTTTACATAATATTTTCCAGATATAATAAATGATAAAAATTTAAACAACTTATTAAAAACAAAATTTAGATTTAAACAAATAATAAAAATTTCAATTTATTTAGAACTGCATCACCTACCCAAATAAATAATTATTGTGTTTTGGAGCCATATAAAACCAAAATAAAGCTTTTAAAATTTAGAACAGCGTTAGTTATTTATTTTAAAGAAGGGTACTAACATATTTAAATCCAGAGAGTTTTCTTTGTTCCAGTAAAGTCTTTCAGTGGGTATATATTTGATAACTATATTTAATTCAAAAACTTAAACTAAAATCATAATAACAAATGTTATTGATTTAAATTATTTATAAACTGGTACTTAGTTTTACATTAAAAACCAGTAGGGGACAGTATATTAAATAAACGCCCAATAGGCGAATAATTAAAATTAATGTTGAATTTGTTTTAAAAGATATAAACGTTTTAAAAATGTGTGCTGGACTGACTCTATTCTATTATTGTAAATTTGATATTGCGGGTACCAAAACAACATATGGAAACCACAGTCTACAAATATGTAAGCAAAAAAAAGAAGGCACCACTTTGAATCTCTAAAAGTCGCAGTATCTATTTATAAAGCTTTTCAATATCGATTGAAACAAAATTTAAATAAGAACAACATAAAGTGCTTAATTTTAGAACATTTAACTTATTTATATTATTTAATCCATCAATTTGATCAAACTTAAAAATATGTATGTCCGTTTGTTATTCAGAAATACTTTACACTATTTTACCTTTTTGTACACACCTAGTACTAAAAAAGTGTAAAATGTGCACTTTTTAAAATTTTAAAGTTATAATTATTCTGCTTAATTTCTATATAGAAAACGTTGTTATATTGATTTATATAATTTTTGGTATACCGCAAAGTTAGAAAACACGAACATAAAAAAATCTTTTTTTAATACTTATTTTGCTAAATACATAACTTTAAATTAGAAGCCCACTTTTTGCTTTGTTCAGCTTTTTTAATAATTAAAATTAATGTGTTTAACAGGTTTAAATACATTTTTATTGACAGCAAAAAAAATGCCAAATAAAAAAATATAGTTTTTAAGTAGTTTAACCGTAAAAATCGTAAGAATTATGTGTAACTTTATGCATTTATTTTTTTTTTTAATTAACCTCTAAATATTACAATAATTAAATTAATATGTAAATTACTTTTAATAACCCAAATTTAAAAAAATAATAATAATAATCAGATTGAAAAATGTAAAGAAAAAATGTTAAACTTCACCAACGTACCTCCTTTTCTAGAATACATAATAAAAAATTTTTTTGGTAAAAAAATAACCATGGGGTTTAGAAATTTTTTAAAATCTTAAACTAAAAAAAAAAATTTTTGGGTCACCATACATTTAGCATAGCAGAAAAAAAAAAGAAAAAAATATACGACCTTTAACTAAAACATAACGCATATTATCCGCTAACATACCCAAACGTAAACAACAAATTGCCCGGTTTTCAACGTTTGAATTATACCAATTAAAACTTTTTTTTTTGTTTCCCCTGGAAAAGGGAAAAATTTTTTTTTGGGAAAAAAAAACTTGCATAAAATATTTTGTATAGTTTTAATATAAATAATAACGTCAAGTTCGTATAATTGTTAAAAATTTCAACCTTTTTAAAAAAATGGGGTTTTTTTTTTTAAAAAATTTTAAATATATATATATATATATATATATATATATATATATATATATATATATATATATATATATATATATATATATATATATATATATATATATATATATATATATATATATATATATATATATATATATATATATATATAATATATATAAAAAAAATATAAAAAATATATATATATATATATATATATATATATATATATATATATATATATATATATATATATATATATATATATATAAATAAAAAATTTTTGGGGGAAAAAATCGGGTTTCCCCCAGAATATAAACAAAACACGTTTAATTAAAATTTTCCCAACTTTAAAAAATCCCCCAAAAATCAAGAACAACAAAATACGTTTCGGTAGCCACCGTTGTCAAGATAAAGTTAAAAATAAAAACCAATTTTAAAAAAACCTTGGGGATTAAAAGTACGATATTCTGTTTTTATACTATTTATGACGTTTTGTCTAAAAAAGACTTTTTTTTACTGGTTTATTTATAATTTTTTTAAAAACAAAAAGGTAATTTTGGGTGTTAATTAATTTAAGGTTTCCTGAAATTACTTTATCATTAACGGGAACCATGTATTTAAAAATTGAGAAAAAGCCCCCTTTTTCCTTTTTTTAAAAATAAAAAAAGGTTCCCCTTTATTATGTGTTTGTTTTCCCCCTTGACAGTTTTTTGGGAAATTTTTTGTTTTTAATTTTTTCATGCTTTTATGCCTTCAAAAGGTCTGAAGTTTCACATATATAAAATTTATTAAAACAGAAGAGAGCGTATAAATAATATTTTTGTGTTTTTTTTTAAATTATAATGTTTCAATTTGGGCCATTTTATTATATTTATGTGTCTCTAGGTATCTTTATTTACATTAACAATAAACTGGAAAAAAATCAAATTTAAAAAAATAAAAAAAATGGCAAGTAAAAAAAAAACCTTTAAACTTACCATTTTATTAAATTTTAAAATTTTTTTATCTCTCATATTAAAAAATTATAATGATTTTGTTAAACGCATCATGAATTTTGTTAATTAAAAAAAAAAAAAATTTCCCCAAAAAAAGAACCCCCGCAAGAACTTATTAAAATAATTAAAAACTCGCATTCAATTACTTTTGAGTAATTGCAATATTTTTTTTTTTCCGGAAAAAAGGGAATTGTATTTGGATTATCAATTAATAGGATAATTTTATCGAAAAGGAAATTTATTTTTACGAACCCAAGTAATTCAGTTTTCTTAAAAAATAATTCGATTACCCCAAAAGTGAGTTAAAAATTTTTAATTCCCCAAAACAAATTGGTACTCCCCAATTTTTTTTTTGGTTAAAAGGGGCCCCAAATTTTGGGGCCTCCAAAAAAATTTGAAACACAGCGAGCCGCTTTTAAACCGGCAAACGCCCCCTGCCAGATATAGTTTTTTATTTCCCCCCGGTTTTTTGGAAAAAATTTTAATGTTTTTGGGGAGCATAAAATAGATTTTTACTTTGAGTCATCTTTTTAATTTTTGAGAAAAGGAGTTTGAATAATTTTGACGTTCCCTATAATGCATATTAAAAAAGGAAAAATTTTTTTTGTTTAGTGTTTCTGTTTAAATATATTTTGGAATTTAAATAAAAAAAATTTCTAAAATATTTAATTACTTTGAGTTTTTTAATTTTAAAAATTAAATTTTTCAAACTGGTAACTGGGGAAACGTAATTTAGTACTACCTAGAAGAGTAATTGGTTATTGTAAAAGGGGCCTATCAATAGTTCTGAGATAGCTCCGGGGTTTTGGAACTATAAATGGGTTAAAATTTAATTTTTTTCCGAAAAAAAAAAAACCATGTTAAAAAAAAAAAAAAAAACAGTGAAAAAAAGATTGAAACTATAATGCCTCTTATATATAATATATTATTATAGTAGAACGCGCCAGAAGATAAGTGTTTTTGACCCATTTATTTTTAAAAATAGGTCAAGTAATACTTTTGAAATAAAAAAAATTTTTTTTTAATCGCCACTTAAACAAAATAATATTTTAAATGGAAATATGGCAATTACCATCCGCGTTTTTAACTGATTGGGATAATTTAATTATTTAATAAAATTCCATTTTGCAATTTTTTTGGGGGACCCCTTTTTTAAATTAGGGCGTTACATGAATGGATAATTTGTTATATGGATTAATTTTTAAATTTTGGGGAATTTTTTATTAAAAAAAAAAAATTTATTTTTTTTAATTAAATTAAATTATTTTAAATTTTCCATTTATTTGTTTAAAATATAATATTTTAAATAAAAAAATTTTTTGCTATAGTTAAAAAAAAAAAAATGGTGAAAAAACCGTAAATTTTTTTTAAAAAACTTGGGGGGGAAAATTAACTTCCCCTTCTTTAAAATTATATTATCCCGATGGGTGTCTTATTTTTTAGGGATAAAAAAATACCCTTTTTGGGAAAAACCTAAAAATTAAAGTTAGTAAAATTTGACTTAAATAAGTTGAAAATAGTATTTCGTTTATTTAAAATTTTTGCCCTTAAAATCAACCTTTTTATGATTTAAAAATTTTTCCCCCAAAAATTTAAATATTATAAGGGTTTTTTGCATAAAATTTGAATTTGAACTTACCCTTTTTTAAATTACATCATGTTGAAGGTAACTTTTTTTTTTGGGGGTAAAGCCACTTTTTTAAAAAAACTTGTTTTTAAAGCTTAAGCCCAAAAAAAATTAGGCTCATAAAATTTAAAAAAAAAGATTTAATTCTTTAAAACATTATTTAATATATTTTAAACATTGAAAATCAACTCTTATTATGTTTAATTTAAAAAATTTTTTCCCCCTAAAAATTAACAAATTGTCCCTAGATGTGATTGCTCAAAGTTTTTTTTCTGATTTCATATTTTTAATAAACCCCCCTATGCAATTTTAAATAAAAAAGATAGAAAAAGGGGTTTTTTTTAAAAACCGAATCTTTTTAGAATGCTCAAAAAATTGGTTTTTAAGCATAACCCTTTAATTTTTTTGGAAAAAGGTTCTTTAAACAACCATTTTTTGGGTTTTTTCAAAGTATAAGGACCTATATATTAAAACGGTCTAAAAATTTTTTTTTAAGGGGTGATTTAAAGGGTAACCCCAGGTAGTACTTGTCTATATACACGGTTTTAAACGTTTATATTTAATTTCCTCATCAGTAAAAAGCAATGTATTGTAATTTAAAGCAAGTTTGATACCAATTTTTTACTATTTTTAGTTTAATTCTTTTAAGAAAAGGGGAATTTTTTTAAAATTTAAAATTTGAAATTTGATTTTCACTTCAGCTTTATTGGGGTTCCACAATACAAAAAAAATTTTATTCTTTTTTTAACCCAATTTTGTTATTTAATTTTTTTTTTAAATGCATACTTATCGAGTATTTGCAAAAAAAAAATTAAAAAGGTTTTTTTGACGGGGAAAACCACTTTTTAAAACGAAAACTGTCAAAATATGCATTTTTTAAAAAAAAGATAAACATTTTTTTTTAGAAACATTTTCTATAATTCCCCTGGCCAAAATAAAAAAACCCCAAGAGGTGGTTTGGCAACCACCCCCAAAAAGGGGCCTTATTTTTGACCTTGGGGTTTCCCCCCCGTCAAAATATTAAGTCATTTTAGCTTTTAAAAATTGCTAGGAAAATGGTTTCCTTGACTTTAAATTTTCCTAGTTCTAGTTTTTTTTTTTAATTACTGAATTTAAAAAATTTTACGACGTTTTTTGATTAATAAGTTTTTTGATCTGTCTAAATTATATTAAAAACTGCCTGTTAATAAAAGAACATCCATTAATACAGACAGAGAAAAAAAAGTGGTTTAATTTTAATCTCGAAGGGGCCGGGGAAAATTAAAAAAAGGTTTTTTTAAAATTTAAAATTTTTAAAATTTAGATAATTATTATGATTAATGAAGCTCTAGCTATCAAGGATATTTTATCACCATAAATCAAACTAAAAAAATTGTTCTAAATTTTTAGAGTCAGTTTTAATTCTTCCCCAGTGGTTGGGGCTAAAATAAACAACTTTTGGGTAAGTTATAATAAATGGGACAATTATTTTTATGTTATTCAACTGAAAAGAAAAAAAAAATATCTTAACTTAAATAGAAACAAAAATTTTTTTAATTATTTTAAAGAGTCCGTTTTTTCTTTTTTATTAAATACCACAATCATTTTATGCCCAAAATTTTAAATTAAAATACGTCTAATTTATATTTATATATTTTTTCGAGCGAAAATGGCACATTCTCCCCCAGTGTAGGCTTAATATAATCAACAATTATAAAAATATCGACTTAACCGAAATATAATTAAAAGTTTTAAATGTCACCTTTTTTCAGTCAAATTGGGCCATTTCTTGTCGGATTGTTGGGGGTGTTCATCGATGTTTTAAAACATCGATGTTTCTTCCCCAAGTTCAATGTTTTAAATCGATGTTAGATGTCGACATCAAGTTTACCTTTGATGTTAATATTTAAAAAAAAAAAGGGTTTAGACTTAATTTTTTTAAACTCCAAATAAAAATAAATTTTTTGTTAAAATTTATAACCCCAAAAAAAAAAATTTTTGGCCAGTCGATATCCAAAAATTGCTTTTAAAGATTTTGTGCAAAAATTCAAAAAATTTTAAAAAAATCAGCAAATTTTTTAAAAAAAAAAAATTTTTGGGATTTTTTTATTTTTTTTTTAAAAAATTTTTAGCTTTTTTTAAAAAGTTTTTTTTTTTTAAAAAATTTTTTTTAAGTTTTTTGTTTGCCGATCTTCCAGCACTACTTTAAGGGGAAATATTATAAATCCATACTAAATGATGTATCTTTATTTTTGGGGGCACTAAAGACAATGCAAAAGTGCTACCTTTTTAGAGTTTTTTTTTTTCCTAAACTAGTTTCCTTTTTTTACATTTTCGTCGGTTTTTTTAAACCTTCAGATTACCGTCCTTTTTTTTTTTTTTTTCTTGTTCCTTTGGGGCGGTTGTTTTTGTGTCGTTTTTGTTCCTTTTGTTCTTTTTAAATTTAAAATAATTTTTATT